>JAXQQM020062211.1:0-52130 GCA_034641835.2 Pinus albicaulis | reverse complement strand
GCATTCCTATCCATTTCAACTATATCAAAGTGGTGAACATTTTGTGTACCAAAGGGCCAACACCATATCATCTCGGTCCCTTTGCATCATGAAATTCTAACATTGTAGATGGATTTTAGGGTTTTGATTCATCTTGGAACAACTTCATACTGTTATTTCAAGCATTCTAAAATTATAATTTCAATATTCTAGCACTTGCATGGTGGTTTTAGTGTGTAACTAAATCTGAATTAGTGAAGTAGTTTACCCGTACTTATGAGTGATAAAAAATAGTTTTTAATTCAAATTGCAATTTCACCAATGAGAAATTGCAATCTCACCATGTAAAAATTGAAATTTTTCTAGAACCCATTTGTACATCTTAATAAAAAGTGATGTATTTAATGAAGCCATTTAAATACCATTCACACATTTATAATACAAAATACCGACATGCATGTGGTCATCTCATCCAGCTTTAACAATAAAGCAATCTAGAAATATTTTTTTCACTAGTCTTTCATTAGAGAAATTTTGAGGTAAAAAATTGGCTTCAAAACAAAACAAAAAATTGCTATCAACGTCAATTTTCAAAGAACCTATAAGATTTAAGATGATGATGTCAACCATAAAGGTAAATAGTTTTGGAGGAACCCATTATCGATAAGAACCGTTATTGTTTATAGAAACCATTACAAATGATAACTCAAATGACAAGAACCATGACTAATAAGAACTATAGCTAATAAGACCCATTATTGATAGGAACTCTAAACTTGTTGTTCCTTCTTTGGTTAGAGCCCCTTAAATTTAAACCATGATCATCATAGAAAAATAAAAAATGAAGATCCAAATATAATAAAACACTAAATACAACATATGCTCAACATTCAAAAAATATTGCAAGTAGATAAATCCCAATTTGATTTTTTCCACACCTTTCCTTCCATAAATTTTAGCAATATTAACTTTAATCAATCAGAACTAAGTAACAAGAACTTAAAACTCCAACTGAGTAACATGATCAATAATAACTATGATGAAGAAATTATGTTTGACAAAAAATCTAAAGAAGGAACTTTTTTTACTAACAAATATTGGTCAAATCCTCTTCAGTAAGTGTCATAGTTCCCTCATAAATGTTATTATTGGTAATGGTTCCTTTATTAGTAAAAGCTTTTGTTGGCAATCATGATTCTTTCATAGACAAATTTCTTACATCGGGAAACTTCCCTCAAACTATGATTGATAGTCACTTTGATGATGAAGGAACTTTCACTATCAAGGGACTATATCCAACCAAAACCATATTATCCAAAAATTCTTTGGTTTCTATTATTCTTTATATTGTTGAATCAATTCAAAGCTACTTTTACTATTGAAAAATTTACACAAATTATAATGCATTCCTAAGATGTTTTTCTTCCTAATTTTCTGAAAATTAATACTATCATGTAGGAACTATAACCAACACGTTTGAAACCTAATTTGTTAGGGTCATGATATTTCTATTATTCACTTGAGAAGAAATATGAAAAAACACAAGTGAGTAGGAACAATCATCAAGAGTCCGAGAGACCTCTTCTAATATGAATTTAAAGCTTGTAAATCAAATAGTTATACGTGTATAATATTAATAAATGTATCTCACATTGATCTCCATTCTAGTGCCTTCTAATGTTATCAAAGTGGTGAACAAGGCGACATGGAAAGTACATGTCATTGAAAGGTATTGGGACCAAACCTTACTCGCTTGTGTTGACCCATATATGGTTCACTTGTATTAAAGCTTGTAATGTGTTGCAAATCTTGATATCCATGTGCTTTTCTCAAGCTAAATTCATGTGAATACTTAGGGTCTCACTAATTGAAATATTATGAATGATAGATTTGATTGTTATGGCTTATATGACTATTGACATTTTTTTTTTCTTTTTTCAAATGAGTATCATTGAGGAATTGTTGTTGTGATATGAAGATCATCTACGCACATTGAGTAATTTTTGCAAATTATGAATACAAATTTATTCATAAAATTTCAATTCATGGTACAAAAGTGGTGTACATATGTATTGTCATTTGGCTTACACAAAAGGTTTGAAAAAGTTGAAAATGTATGGATATCTCACAAATTTTATTGATCATATGTGTTATAATCACAACTATTAGGAAAACAAATAAATATATAGTAAAAAAGATATATTGCAAGTGTTAAGTTGAAAAATATTTTGATTACATGACAAAAGGGTATCTTATATGGGTATAGACCAAGGTGATATGTGTTGTTGACAAAGGACTATGATAATATATAGTTTTATGACACTATGGTATAACCATATGCATGAACTTTATGATGATATTTGGTAAATCATGTAATTCATATTGTATGTCATATACTTTGATTGGGTATAGAGCATAATATGGAAATTTTTGATATATGGTAATGAGCTCAATCATCATGGTAAAGTTGATGGTGACATACATCACACTGAGTGATGCAATAAATTGTGTTTGTGATATATTAATGGTGTTAGTATCTACCTAACCATTTTCTTTTGAAGTTTTTTATAGTAAGTATACTTGGCTCATTTGGTCATCTGGTTTATTGAGCTCTACTTTAGCTCTATCTTTAAGAATTTTGTGCTGAACTAGGATCCTAGTTGTTGCAAAATGAATTGTTGGAGGATATTTAAGGTAAAAAACAACAACTCTACAAAAAAAGTAAAGCTTGTCTTGAAGGCGAGAAATCCATGTGGTTGATTTTACCATTATTGTAACAAGAATTTGTTAATAGATTTATTAGCTCGACCTAGATTAACATGGCTTTCTATAAAAAAAATTCCCATTTTCCCTTGCTCATATATTTGCGACTTTAATTTTTTTTCATGTACTCATTTTGGTTTAAAAGTTTTTTTGCATCATATTGTGTTGTTCCATTTATTTACTCCTTTTTAAATGAAATTATTAGTATAACGAATCTATACACACTATCACAACTAAAAATTGTTGGGTTGTTCAATAACATGTTAGCTCTATTGGCATATTCTCCATGCTACATCCACTCACACTCTCACTTTATACTTAATTTCCTTAATGCAATTAACTCTATATCATTTTTATTAATTGATTTTGTTAAGGTTGTAAACAAATGTTAAAAAATGAAGGGTTTGTTTAATATTGAAAGAAAACATTATTTTATTTCCCATACCCAAATAATGGGCAATTGGAGTATTGAATGGTAAAAGAAAAGGGTATGTGTTGGAAACATTTGAGCACTACTGAGAGCGGGGGTGGGGGGTGAATCAGTGGTGTGATCTATATATATATATATATTTTTTACCAATTTAAACTTCAATTACTGAATCACACATATGTTAACAAAAATTCATCAAACATGTGCATAACATAAGCATAAATAACTACCATAAGCATCAATATAAACCAGAATCAATGCACACAATCATATAATCACACATAAGACACAATATATATGGTGGAAAACCCTTCACTGGGAAAAAAACCACCCTTGTTTCTACTGCTTTGCTTTGGATTTCTATTAGTCAAGAAATTGGTATTTTACATATCTAGATGACTCCCATCAACACGGAGATTGGACCTCATATACGAAAATCCAACACCCATCGGCTAGGAGATTCAATACTACTAATCAACTAGGAAGACTATGTTCTCTATGGATCTATGAACTACCATCTGTTGAAGGCCACCACGATCAACGATCCTCACCCAACTTCGATTGGACATTAAATGAAGCATCTTTTTGATCTTCAATGATTTCAAAATCACTTATAGTTCATTCATCTTCATGTCCTTCTTCAAGCAAAATTTCCTCTGGGAATAACAAAGAAGCATTTGCAGGAAGAAAATTTCCGATTGAAATTTCAGCCTCACTGCCAGAATCTCTGCTCCATTCAATGTTATGTTGACCCATAGGTTGAAAATCATCATAATTTGTTGTTTCCCCTTTATGTGTTATTCCATTTTAGTCCCTCTTAAGAATTCTTCGCATACAAAGAAAGTTTTCCACAAAATCCAGCTTCCAGTATACTTGTGTATATATTGTACACATTCAATTAAAAATTATACATATGTTTAAAATGAGTAGCCTGTGAAAAATTGCACAAGTTAAGACAATCCTTATTTAAATAAAGGTCATATAAAGGATTTGAATTATTATTATCTACTTTCAAAGACATGGAAAAATACAATAAAATGATTCAAAATTAACTCGTTCTGGATGACTCAGCTAGTATCCTAGTGGCCCAAAGAGAACTTCATATTAAATCAAGAAGCATATAATTCTATGCCATGCACGTGCTCTTTTTCCTGAAATCCATCAGCAACAACAACTAATGCACACTTGTCAATCTGCATATAATAACAAGGGAAGTTGTGAGCAAGAAAGTCCCTGCCAAAGAAATATAAATGCAAATTGATGATTTGAAATTGGAATCCAATCAAATCAGCTATAGAGTCACCTCTGCATAATAATACAATGTTATGTAATATTTATTTCAATATCGCATTCATGGGACCATTGAACAACCATTGATCACTGCTTCCAATTGAATAAGCATTGATCATTTTTGTAGCCCTGCAAAGGAGATGAAGAAATAATCCATTGAATTTTCTTTCTTACTACGCTTTCAACCCTTCTTAATGCCATGTCAAATTGTGCTCGAAACAAGAGAACATATCTACAAAAGTTTAGAGGCTACATTGGTAATAAACACAATTCCAACCATCATGAAAATCACATTGAAAAATGGATGTGATTTAGAAATAACCTTTTTCATTCATCATGAAATTTAGAATGAACATATAAATCCAGAACATATTTCCAATTTCCTATATGCGTTTAGGTAAAAAATTCAATATTATTTAAAAAAAATATTTTCAAAAATCAAAGTCATATGATAAAAATAGAAAATACCTATAAAATATGACTCTCATGACAAAAAATACAAATCTGATAATAATAAAAATAAAAATAATAAAATAAGAATTGTTGAGTGCGTTTTGCTTTTAAAAGCTTGGCGTATCACCTTGTGGACTCTATGAACTTCAACTGTGTGACAGAGGTGATTCATCTAATTGCATGACCATAGAATTGGCTACTTGGTTTACTTGACGTGTTTTACTTGATTGGCATGGATTGGTCTCTTGTTCAACTAGATGTACAACTTTTATCCAATACTCTTAAATTAGACAGAAGCACAAACAGTGGTAAAGGCAAAGGTGAAACGAGTTTACCATTTTAAAGGAAGAGGTTTAATTGGTTTAATGGAATATTTTGTAAAGTATTTCCAAACACTAATACTTGGTATAAAATTGATTTAAAAAAGAGACAGTATCATGAAAAGTAGTGATCGAAAATTACCTACTTGATCCCAAGCCGGGCCCATATCACTTTAGAAAGTTACCAATTTTCCATGATTTAAATAAAAAAAGATGTTTCTCTAAATCTAGCAGAGATCAGGGTCCTCTCCCATCATGCACTTGTCATCTTGAGTGAAAGCATTATTCCATAGATATTAAAGGTATGTTACAACCTATTGTTCAAAGTCCCCTTTCATTTTAGTCATGGATTCTTCACCTACAAAAGATAGAAAAATATCAAAGTCATAAGTTCCAAGTGGAATCTCCATGTTGCCATTGTGGTGTCTGCATGCAGTTGTTGTCTATGGGAGGATCACAAACTACTGATGTTTTGAGAAATTGATGACTAATGATGTTTTGAGCATGTTGGTGCTTGATGATGTTTTCCTATCGATATGGTTAAGATGCTTGCTCCTGCGCCTTTGATTATGCTAGATTTGATGCCTCTGCCTTAGTCTTAGCCATCTGTCCAAAAATTTCCAGTGAAAATGGGATCTTTGTCACTTACAATAATATTTTGGTTTCCAGGTAGCTTTTGAATTATTTCCATAAATGAAGTAGAAATTGTACTTGCTTTAAAAGGATGATATAATGCACAAAAGTGTGCATACTTAGTAAGTCTATCAATTACCACCATGATGACACTCTTTCCTTCGGACTTAGGTAAACCTGTGATAAAATCCATAGAAACCTCCTCCCAAAGTTGATTCGGAATCGATAAAGGTTGTAGCAGACCAGGGGTCTTAATTGTCTCAACTTTATTTTGTTGTCAAACCAAACATTCCGCCATAAAATTTTGAATATCAGATTTAAGCCCATCCCAAAAAAAATCTTTCTTCACCCTATGGTAAGTTTTTAAAAATCTTGAGTGTCCTCCTATGGGAGAGGTTTTCAATTCCAAAAGAATGTTTTGTTTTAGTTGGGAATTCTTACAAAGATATAAGCGATCTTTGTACCATAAGGAATCATTTTTCCAACTAAATGTAGCATATGTACAGGGATATTGTTTCAACTTTTGAATGAGCGTCCACACTTCTTCGTCATTCTTCCATTCCTCCTTTGCTTCGGTTATCCAATCTGGTTGGATAATAGAAATGGCACAAAGCAATGCTTCCACCTCCTCATCCTTTCTTGAGAGTGCATCTCCAACAACATTTAGCTTCCCTTTTTGTAGATGATTTCAAAGTCATAACCCAACATCTTTGTGACCCATTTTTGTTGTTCTTCTGAACATAGTCTTTGTTACAAAAAGTATTTAAGACTATCATGATCAGTTTTTACCTTGAAGAGTCTTCCCATTAGGTAAGATCACCATTTCTTTAGTGCATGTAGTATTGCCAACATTTCCTTCTCATAAATAGTTTTCCATAAATACTTTCCTTTGATTGGACGAATTTCAAAAGCAGTGGGTCTTCCTTCTTGCATTAAAACATCACTAATTCCATTTCCCGAGGCATCCCATTCCATAATAAAGGTTTTTGTGAAGTCTGGCGTAGCTAAGACCAGTGCTAGAAACATTGCCTCTTTAAGATGTTCAAAGCCCTTTGTTGCTTCAGGAGTCCATGAAAATCCATCTTTCTTTAATAATGTTGTTAGAGGTGCTACTATTCTTCCATAATTCTTAAAAAACTTGTGATAATACCCTGTTAACTTGAGAAATCCTCACAACTACTTTATGGTTGTGGGGACTTTCGATTCCTTAATGGATTTAATTTTGTTAGGGTCTACCTTAACACCCTCTTGAGATACAATATGACCCAGATATTCCACCTCTTGTACTCCAAAGAAACATTTGGACGTTTTTTCATATAATTGTTTCTCCTCCAATAGTTTGAGCACCCTGTAAACATGTTGAACATGATCCTTCCAAGACCTGTTGTAGATTAGTATATCATCAAAAAATACTAACACAAATTTTCTAAGGAAGGGTTTGAAAATGGAATTCATCAACCCTTGAAATGTAGAAGATGCATTGGTAAGGCCAAAAGGCATGACAAAAAATTCATAATGACCCTCATGAGTTCGAAATTCTATTTTCAGAATATCTTCAGTCTTCATCCTAATTTGATGATATCCTAAACGGAGATCCAACTTGGTAAAATAAATTGCGTCATGTAATTCATCAAATAATTCATCAATCAGAGGAATGGGAAATTTATCTTTAATAGTGAGCTTATTGAGCTCCCTATAATCTAGACACATGTGCCATAATCCATCCTTCTTGTGCACCAATACTACTAGAGCATAGAAAGAACTTTGACTAGGTCAAATTATACTAGCCTCTAACATTTTTGCAATCATACGTTCAATCTCGCTCTTTTGGACATAAGGATATCTATAAGGCCTAATGTTTGGAGGAATAATTCATGGAATCAAATGAATAACATGATCATGATCACAAATAGGTGGGAGTCCTTTGGGATTTTCAAACACCTTGGAATGATTGTCCAAGATTTTTTGGAGATCTAGAGAAATAGACGATTTTGATGTTGGAACTTCAAGTGAGAATAATTGTGCAATTACGCTTCATTATTTCTTCAAAAGCTTTGTCATGAAATTAGAGCTTATTATCTTTCCCAGATTCCCTACAGTACCCCGTAATTCAACTTCCTTTCCTTCCAAAAAAAATTTCAAGAAAAGTTCATGAAAATTAAAAGCTATTGTCCCTAAAGATTGTAACCATTGTACTCTTAGTACAAAATCATCACCTCCCATTGGAATGGAAAGTATTGGACTATTCAATAAATATCCCCCAATGGTTATCTTGATATTATGGTATTTTCCAGAGCAATTTATAGTTCCTCCATTTACAACCATCACTTGACACTTTGGTGTTAGGTATAGGAAGCAATTCAATTCCTTGACTACCTTACAATGAATAAAATTATGGGTACTACCTGAACAATCAACACTGTTACATTTTTCTTCTTGATATGTCCTTATATCTTGAGAGTTTAAGGAGTGGTAATTCCTGCCAATGCGACTCATTTATGTTGAAGTTTGCAACAGGAAACAGTGAAATTGGCATCCGGAAACCACAAGCAGCACCTACACTAAGTGTGGGACCAAGAGGTCCAAGAAGCACCTACACTAGCGTGGGACCACAGGTCTTAGCAGCACCTACAATGGTGTGGGCTAAATTTGGTGCATGTCTATTTTAATTATCCCTTAATTAAAATGGACAATAAAGTGTAATCTTATCTCATAAGAACTTGTAATAGTTAACTAAGTGTGATAAACTCAGTTGGCTCATTAAGTTTGAGTTGAGGGTAGTTGGTGAGGCATGCAGGCTGATTCTATGTGTTTTAGAGTTCAAGTTGCGGTTAAGTGCATGATTTTAATGCACGAGTAATTAGTTAACTCAGTTAAGTGAGTTAAAGTCAGTTGTGCTAGCTGTAACTTTTTTTTGCACTGCTGAGAGATAAAGTGAATTAAATATTATTTAATTCACAATCAGTGATCTAACATGAAATTGATGATTTACTATTATTAGCTGCATGCATGTGAGTTCTAGTGGAGACCCAGTTGAGACAAATTTTAAAGGGAAGTTAACTATCAGTTGTCATATTAGCAGGTTGCCGAGATGCAGTTAAAACACCACATGATGCCCATGATACTCAACACAGTTGAGAAAGGATGAAATTCATAAGGAATAGGGATCGCATTCCTCATGAATTATGTGAGCAAGGTAGACTGAAGACATGCTGAGAATTGGCTAAATGTTGGCCTGATTTTGTTTGGATCAGTGTGAGATGATTAGTAGAGTGCAGGAGAATCTTATGAGAAGAGTGCATTGTAATTGTTTCATGATTCCTTATTGAATATAAAATATATCATAGAGGGGTTTTGGAGTAGCAAGCTTTCCCGTGGTTTGATTGATTCTCCTGTTTGATTCCCCGATAAACCATGCCCTCACCTCCAAAGTGTACAACCATGTGCTTTGTGTGATGGTGTCGATCATGCCACCCATAATTGTCCTAAATTGCCTCGTCTCAAGCCCATGGTCAACGAATAATTTCTTGAGTCTGATATCCCAGAAGTCCATGTTACCTCACCTGATTCAACCAATAAACTCAATAATTTTCACACAAAATACCCCTTTGCATTGTTTGATTTCCATGGCCACTATACTTACCTTTTTCCCCGCCTCGAAGAGTACTGCTCCTCTTTGGAAGCAGTTCGCCAATTCGAGGCCAAGCGCAATGAGTCCACCGCTCCCTTATTTGCATGTTTTTCTTCAACAAAACCATAGGACACATCCACTCCCATAGACATTCCTCCTCCAGATGTTAAAATGACAGTGTCTTCAGCCATTGTCCACTACATGTCATCATCTATGAGATCCACGGTGGAAGACCCCCTTGGGACTTCCCCTTTTGTTTCACCTGACCTCCCTTCAATGATCACCTTGGAATCAACATTGGTGGATCCCCAGATTTTTCTTCCGTCACCACCCCGTGACGATGCACATGTGAACCTTTCTTCTCATGACGATGAGTCGTAGCTTCACCGCGTCAAGTGGTCTTTCTTCCACCGCTCACCCGATCTTCTATTACGATGATGAAATTATGGAAGTAGTCACCACCGCTGAATTTATCTATTCCCCCTTACATCGAAACCATGCATTTGAACCACATACACCTTGTGGTCATTACATTGACACCCAATGTTTTGGTAAGGGGGCACTCATATTTGAGAGACGAGGAGAATCAATTCCCCACAACTCTCCTAGTGTATCTAGTCATGTCGACTCTAGTACCCTTATTCTTCCCCATTTAGAAGAACCTATAGAGTCCCATATCACTTTAGATCACTCTAGGGATGATACCCCTCATCATTCCTTCATCTTACATCAACAACCCAGTCCCCTATACATTGTTGTTGACAAAACTGTGGGTTTTCTAGGGGAGCACCAATTCATTATCTCCAAATCCACTCTTGGTGATAGTGACACCATGTATGCCAACCCAGAAACTTAATCCATTTGCTTCATATATGTAGTACCAAAAGAGATTGGTAATCCTCCATTCCCTTTCTTGAACTATATAACCATAACGAAAACAAATGGCGCACCACATCATAAAATGTGTTTAAATTCCCCCTTTATAAATAAATTTTGGCATTACCACAACATGCTTGGGGGCACCTATGCCCCTCAACCATAAAAATCCCATATCTCAGCAAAACAACACTAGCTCTTTCTCCTAATAGTTAGCAAGACAGGGTCATTTTCATAGGACGAGGTCATAGTTTCATGCCTTGTTACACCCATTACCTGAGTCTATTTCCTGGGGCCAAAAGTGTGACCTAGGCTATTCATGAGCTCCAAATACCTAAACTGGTACAGTCACTTAATTGAAGAGTAAGGTTAGGCCTCTTACTTGCAACTTCATGATTCTTTCAAGATTCTGACGTTGGTTTTATTATGATGCACAAGATTTGAAGGTAATATGTATCTCTACATTCACCACAGCAACACTAGCAAATGAGTGAATTTGGAGGGAAAACTGCCTTATTAAAAGAGAACCCCTGTTTCTTCTTTCGACTGCTGCGACCATACCGTAGCCCCGTTTGACAAACCATCTGCACCGTTGGAAAGCTCTCACCGAGACCTAAAATGGGTATCTATTAGTTTTTTGTGATTTGATACTTCATATGAAACATTTTCCATGATGCAAAGATAAAATTTGTACAATCACATACTTGCCCACAATAGAGTGTGTATCGTCTTTATTTACAAAATCCTTATTAAAACCTTCATTAAAACCATTTAGAATCAACTCAAAATATATATGAAGAGAGAGCCGAACAATAAACAAAAAACTTGCTTCTAATAATAACAAGAAAATTACAACTTCAAACCCTTCTTTGGCCGAATATACATTTGTTGCCTTCTTGGCCCTCACCATTCTTCACACCACACACTATCTTTCTCTACATTTTTTCTCTATCCTATTCCATTCTCTGTGCCTCCTTACATCCTCACACAAAGCTTCATATTTATACATAATTATGGATTAATTTTAATCCATGATTTCCTCCACAAATATCTCAACCAAATCCTAAAATATCTTTATCCCTTCCTTGACTCAACTAAGTTCCATTTAAGGAGTTCTTAATCCCTAAAATATCTATCCAACCAAATTCCACTCATATTCTCAATTAATTAAGAGAATATTTACAATAAATCTCACACTCAGATTTTTTCTCTTAATTTATTTAAAATGTGCATAATTTATAAAATAATTAAAAGAAACATCACCCCCTAAATCATTCAAATACAAAATGAAAATTAAGCTGGATGCTCTTGCATCAGACTCCCCATGTAGAAAAGTTTCCATAGAATCCTGTCTATGAGGTCTGTCAATTTTCTGTAATAATGCGATAGCCACAAGTCTCAATGACTTGCTACCTCCAAGATTCCAAAATCTGTTTTGCCGCTGGTCTTTTAAAGTATCAACTCCATTTTGTAATTTTGCATAGAATTTCGAGAATAGTATTTTTAGAATAATATTGAATCTAACTCTCTCTTTTCCATACCACATCATCTTTATTTCAAAAATTACAGACTTGTGTAGAATCATTGATACCCATTCTTCTGGTCTCAAAACTTTGAAAGAATCTTGAATTGGTTTTACATTAACATCACTCATTCTAGCAACCGGATTCCATTGGCCTCTCCAACAATTACTTTCGCCAATTCCTCGGAGTAATTCCTCTTTGTCTGATGCTTCCGTCTCTAATTGCACTGAACAATCAACTTTCTGAAATGAAGAATAATCAAGAACTTCTCCTTGATCACAACTATAGTCATTTACTATCCCTATAGTAACAAATTTCTCATCCGGTGTTGTACCTGCATTCATCAAAAAATTATTAGTTTTAAAAATACAAGACCTTTCGATCTCTTTTGATGCTGCAAGCACAAATCTCCCATCATAGACCTTCTAGATTTCAGTAAATCCTCTTTTGAATTGCTGGCTGCTTTCATCTTTATCCTGCCGGATCAATATTTTTGTTTCCTTTATGTCTCTAAGGGCATAATTTTCTTGTTGCTCCTGATCTTTCATCTCATCTTCAAATACTTTATGCTCAATTTCTCTGATTTTGACATCATCTTTATCAATGTTGCCTTTTGTACCTACAACCACATTATTATTTGAAGAGTCAAAGCATTCACTTAACTCTATAAAATTTAGAAACATTTCCTCCTTATCATGCACGACAACTGCAATATCTTCTTATCAGGTTTTGCAAGCTTCATTTCTCCTTCAAGTTTATTGAGCCATTTTTCCAAGAATTCTATTTCCATGTGAAATCTTTCCAACATTTCATCACAACCTTCATTCTCAGTTTCATTCTTCTTCTGGCAATCCTCTTGAGGTATCATGTCTTCTATATCATCATATTGCAAAATTCTGTCATCAATTTCATTAAACAAATTCATTTGTTTCCCTCCTTGGAATCTCACTACGACATTTTCTTTATGCTTCATAACAACTTCAACTGGCTGTCTTACACCAAACATGAATTCATCTATGAATTCTTTCTATTGCAAGAAATAATTACCTTCCTTCTCTGAAAGGAATTCTCCATCATACTTCACCTCAAGAGCTTTATTCATCTTTGTGACAGTTTCACCAGACTATCCACCATCTTCTGCACATCCTGCAAACATACACAAACTGTGAAATTTAAAAATACAAGGCTTCATAGCCTCATCTGCTTCTCTTGTAAACATATCTTCAAATTGTTATGAACTATTCCAATATTTCCTGAAATCTTTCTCATTAATCTCTTCACCCATAATTTCACCCTGTTCTGGGCCACAAATGGAAACCTCCATTTTCAACTCAGCTTCTTTGAGTTCTTCACATCTCAATTGCACACTCGTCATCTGCTAGAGCTTCCTCAGCTCTTCTGTTAACTGTATGTTTACCTACTGATCCCTCTTTACTTGTAGTCTCTGCCATTTAACTTTCTTCCTCATGGTCCAACCATGTCTCTGGTATTTATTTCTCTACAAAAATTCCATCAATAACTCAAGGTGAAATGTTATCTCAGCCTTCTCCATCTCATATTCTTCATCAGTCAACTGCTTCCATATGCCATTTTCCTTGGCATCTTCCTTCTTCTTTCTTCGGTTGAGGTCTTTCTCAAATCCTCTGAAATGACTATCAAAAGACATCTTCTCCTCCTTTGCAAAATTCATCTGTTCACTTATGGATTTCATTCTATCCCCTTTTCAGCAAGCCTTCATAAATGCTATCCAACAATGCAAGCTCTCTTCCTACGCTTGACCTCTTGCGGTTCTCTGCTTGGAATCATCTATGGGAAACTCTCTTGCTCCTCTTTGCTGCAAACAACAACTGCAGTAATTCTTGTGTTACAATGACCAAACTCTTTGGGTGTCGGGCTCCGCCCATCATGCACCCAATTACATTCCAACCTTTGACTTGATTTAAGACTTTTTGACTCCAGACTTGACATCAACTCTTCATCTTGGATAGAAGAAGTAGCAACAACTCAGTAGTTTAAATTGACCCAATAATTACAATAGTGGATATTTTGACTCTAATTCAAGTTATACAATATACCAATGAACATCCACCCTTAATACATTCTTATGATGTAAAATTTCTCCTCTACCAATTCTCTCTCATAATCATTCTTATGATAATATCATAAGTCACTAATTATATCATCTCCCATTATCACTTTCTTTTACTCACATGATAATTAAGCCCTTAAATTGAAATGCAATCTACTTTCCCCAAGATTTATTTTATGATGAAAATAAAATAACCCATTTAATTTTCAACATTTAAAATACCTCTTTGAAATGAATTTTCATACCTTATGTTCCCTTCAAGGTTATTTAATAAACCTTTTCTTTTCAATTTCAACTCTCCAGATTTCACTCTTCTGTGTCGTTCTTATCACTGTGAATATTTTCATGCCCTTCATACCATAACCTCTTCAACACGCTCATCATCTTAGCACGAATGTTTTTTCCCTTGCCACTTTCGACATTCTTTCTTTGCAGTGGTGGTTCTCATGCAACACCATCTCTCTTTAGTGCACAAAAACAATTCCTTCGTAGGAATTTTCAACAACTTTCTTTTAACATGGTGGCATCAACATATTTCTCCGACATCTAGCTGTAGAACTGCTAATAATTACCAATGACATCGCATGCAAGATATGCTAAGACCTGACACAATTTTCCATCTGGCGTTACAGAAATTGGCACTGGACTACAAAAGTTATTCAAACCCCTTAATATAGAATACAATTAAACAACAATATCCCTAGATTTCAAAAACCGGGCTTATATTTGGTGATTCTTGGGTTTTCCCTTCCCCAAGAAATCATTCTTCTACCTTTAGAAATGCTCGATCTTCAAAAAGAGAGAGAGTCAGTACCTCAGAATTTTTATTCAATTGGACAATGTATAACTCGAATTTTAGTAGTCAATAAACTTATACACCCATCAAACTTTGTGTTGTATTTTATTGCTTTACCAAAGCGAATGTCCAATTTCGCTTCTTATGATGATGTACTTGCAAAATTCCTTCTTAAAATTGCCAAACTGTTTTGAAATCAAATTCGCTATCATGAGGTATTTTCATGATGCACAAACAGTAATGTCAACACAACAAGTAGAGTTTAAATTCTTCCATGCTCTTTGCGCACTGAAAACACACTTCAACGCCTTCTGCGTTGACAACTTTAGCACTTTAAAAGAGAAATAGTCTCTCACGCATTTCCAACTCCAAACTCCACCCAAGCTTTGCTTCTGTGTAGCACGTGCAGCAAACTTCATCCACTGCAGACTTTTCGCGTCCAAGAAACTCTACCTCCTTTTGTAACCCTTCAATTGATAGTAGCTTTTGCTATTAACCATGGATCCAAAAGCTTGTGGCGTTCGCACGGGCTTTGCATAAACTGGTCTCTTTAGGACAAAACATTCCCCTCATACATATTCAACCCCCAATTCGTGTAGTTCCCACTCCAATGGGGAACTATATTCCAATCGAACAAGACAGCATGAAGTTGCAAATGCTTACTGAGATAGAGGAGATGTTGACGCAATATCGGGAACTCTATGAAAGTAAACAGTTAATTCGCAAGGCAGATCAAGTCATTAGATGTACTGACCTCCGTTGTAAAATTTGCTCTGACATATTGTATTGTATATCTTGTATCCAAAAATAAATACTTGTGTGTGACACTGGATGCTTCTACACCTGAAGCCGCACCAATGAGCAACAACTCTCAGGCATAGCCTCCATGACCTCCACATAGACTGGCATCAATCTCCTTTGCCACCTGCCACATTGCTCCTCTGCACTGGTTCACGGTTCCAATATTGCAATAGGCCCACAATGCCTTATACCAAAAATTTGATGCAAGTAACAAGGCACACATTAAATTTTCAAATTAGCAACAATTTGCATTCTTTACAAAGCACCGAATCGTGCAAACAGATAGAATAAGCACAAGAGAATAGAGTTTATACAAATCAGAATATGCATAGGAGAATAGAGTTTATACACTCTATATTCTTCATTCTTAAGGAAATGAAACACTAGTTTTCTTAAAAATAATATAAAATACATAGTGTGGATGCAACAACACTTCCATCCAATTGTTACAATGACCAATGAATTCCTACAACAAATTTCTTGTGCTCTCCCCATTTGTTCTCATGTTACACAGGATCCAGCACTATGCATTCACACTACCATTTACCATTCAAACGAACTCAGTTCTCAGCATTCAGGTTTGACCTGGACAATTTTATTTCCACTCTGCACTGTCTCTAGTCCCAGTATTGGCCTTCACATTCAAAGCTACTTGATCCGCTTGCCACTTCAACTCTACACAATTTGAAGTTTTCTGGGATCGACTTTACCAATCGGAATTGGCTGCAATCACACACCTGTCCTCATGCTCCTCCTCTGCATCTACATGCAGATCCACATCGCACAATGCACAATGCACTCATCCTTCATCCGCGGCTGCACGGATTAATTAGATCTTTGGGCTCTAATACTAAATGATGTAAAGAATCTACAATAAAATCACATACTTGTCCACAATAGAGTGTGTACCCTCTTTGTTTACAAAATCCTTATTAAAATCTTCAAATAAACCATTTAGAATCAACTCAAAATATATATGAAGAGAGAGCCGAACAATAAACAAAATACTTGCATAAAATACAACAAGAAATTACAAATTCAAACCCTTCTTTAGCCGAATATTTTCCTTCTTGGCCCTCACATTATCACTCTACACACTATCCTTCTCTACATTTTCTCTATCCTGTTCCATTCTCTGTGCCTCTCTACATCCTCACACAAAGCTTCATATTTATACATAATTATGGATTAATTTGAATCCATGATTTCATCCACAAATATCTCAACCAAATCCTAAAATATCTTCATCCTTCCTTTGACTAAACTAATCCATTTAAGGAATTCATAATCCCTAAACTATCTATCCAACTCCACTCCAACTCATATTCTCAATTTATTAAGAGAATATTTACAATAAACCTCGCACTCAGATTTTCCTCTCAATTGATTTAAAATGTGCATAATTTATAAAAATAATTATAAAAACATCAACCCCCTAAATCACACAAATAAATAATGAAAATTAAGCAGGATGCTCCTGCATCAGTCCAAGAAGGGTCACTTCACCACTCCTCAAAATCAAAATTTTCCACTTGCAACACTTGTACTTGGGGCATTAGTTTGCCTCCATACTTGTCCAGGCTTGTGTCGATTTTCGTCATGAGTAACCATCTTATACTCACGTTTTTATCGTCTCCAATGGACCTTTTTTGTGTGGCAGCATCATCGAGTCACCCTTGTTTAGAGCATCTGAGTTGAGTCATCATCACATTCATGGAGTCTATCCCGAGTCCCATTGTATCTCGCTATAGTCCTCCATCATTCATTTCTTGGTTCCTCTCCCGTGTTGCAGATTATGGCCTTCAATCCTACTGTCTCCTATCCCCTTTGATATTGTGTCAGTTTTTGCTAGGTCATCCATGTCCTTTATGCTCTAACAAGGGAAGTCGTTCATTTGCTACTCAGTACCATCCATTTCATCATCATCCCTGGTGTCATTCGCTTTACTATTTTCTCTCGTGCCTTAGTTGAGGATCCCTTATTGCCTCACCTATGGCGGACCTCATTTTGTCGACATCAGATCATTCATTCTAGAAGACAGGTCTAGAGGGCGGTGTACCTTGGTTCCAGATTCCACTCTTGTTCAGTGCCTCGGATCAGGCAAAGGGACTCCTTATTTCCCTTTGACTTGACTGCTTCTCAGCCCCAGCTCCTTACAGCATGATCGAGATCCGTATGCTCAATGGTTCAGTGATGCAGCAGATTATACCGGTGATTCCAGGGTGTGTGTGATATTTTCATACCTCATGAGGGGTTGGCCCTTCAGGTAGCACCCCACATGCCCGGATGACCTCTTCATTGCAGCCTTTGATGCAGCTCCATATATTTGATGATGTCGGCCTCAGTCACTTGCAATTCCTTTTTAGTTTGCATGTATCATTCAGATTTTGAAAGTCCTTTCCTGTTTACATGGGCATTTTGGTTGTACTTATATCTCATGTACTCAGATATTATTGTATAAGTCCTGGCTGTTATCCCAGGCATAGTATGTATGTGGGATTCATTATCATGTTTTTATCTAGCTCATGTTTATGCTAGCATGTACTATATAGTTTAGTCCCTTGTTTACTGGACACGTTATTCTTTGTACCTTGTCTCAGCGGGCATAGGTATGCCTTCCCCGCCGCCTATAGCACAGGTACTCACTCATAAAAGAGACTTGTCGCACCTGTAAGTCTCACCTCCTCAGGATCTAGTCCTCTAGCACTTTGGTCTACATTATATTTCTCTCTCTCTGACTTCCCCTTCGGTGTCTAGCGATTGAGTTCTTACAACGTACTTCGATCATACGATTAGCTCCTAACGCTCGCACGCTGGGGGGAAATATGTTACACCAATTTTTGGTCATCTAACCTGTTACTATTAGATGGACCAAAGTACACCATGTAAGACCAATTTTACCCTAAGTAAAATTACTTTCACTATGAAAAATAACTTAGTAAACCACATTTATTAAGTTGTTTATGGTCTAAACAGGAAACCCCATGAGGAAATACTGAATGAATCAACATTTGTTTGATTTTCCTCAAGGAATAATTAGTTAAACAACATTTTAATTAATATTACTGGTCATATTTAACCCAAAACAGGAAAATTAATTAGATAAATCATTATTTATCTTATTATTTTCTAGGAATAATTATTTAAACCTTATTTAAATAATATTCCTTGTTAAATTTGACTAAATCCTTTATAAATAATTGAATAAATCATTATTTATTTGATTATTACTCAACTACATTCTTAAAATAATAAATAAATCATTTATTTATTTATTATTTATAAATAAAGGGATTTGACCAAAGTGAAATTCTTTTTCCCTCCAACAAATATAATAAAATATTCCATAAAAGTTGGATCTTGATTTGGTTAATAATATTTTAACTATGCACCAATATCTAGACTAACACAATATTTTGTTATAAATAGAAGGGTTTTTCCATTCATTCACTACCTTTTGTTGCCTAAAGATCACTCTGGATCTATACTTTTGGTCTGACTTTGATCCACCATCATTGTCATATTTTGCTATCATTTTTCTTGTGAACTCCCTTTGAGTTCCATCTTTGTCTAGGTTTTCTACACCATCAAGAGAGAGATGTTTTAGATCTGAAGTGCCGAGGACTTACAAGAACCCATCCCATTGAGGAGGACTGGTAACATCCTTCTATGTTCTCCTCGCAGGTGCTATAAATACAAAAATATTTAAACATATTCTTGTCTTGTATATTCGATGCATGGAGCAACTCTTGCTTTTATTTACTGCTTAATGTCTTTTAATGCATAGATCTAGATTTTTGCAGCATTTATCTTGGTCAACTAATTGCAGATCTAAAGATATTGGCAGTCATATTTGCTGTTAGGGCTATTTTTTATGCACATCTAAAGTGGTATTTTTCGTACGCTTGCGATTAAGATTCATACTAACACATTTTAGACCTCAAAATTCCCCTAATGTGATTTCTCATTTGGTCGCTGGTTGATGGAGAAATATTCCATCAAAGTACAGGTGCAGGTTGGTAGTTGCAAGTGCATGGTGTGATTTGAGGTCATGGGTGCATGAAGTTATTCATGTCACATGTTTTAACTAATAAATGTCTAACCTATACTACAAGGTGCAAAACAATTCATAAGAAAACTAAACCTAAGCTACAACCTTATATTAAAAAACAACCATGCAAAAAAAATACATTACAAGGTGGACATGGTTATAAGCCATATAATATAACACAATTAAAATATGGTGTAACACATATATATGGTTTCAAACCTAAACGTACAACATACATTTAGTGTATATGGTGTTAAAACATTAAAAATATGACATGTATTAACCTATGGTGGAGCATAGTTTATGGTCATGTATTAAATCATCTAAAAGGAATATAAACTATGCTATCGAAACTACATGGAGCATAAGATAAGGTTACATAAGAGATAAGTTTCAAGCGGCAATGCCAATGTATGACATTTATAATAAAACGTTACCCAAACTAAATGTTGGAGTTAAATATGGAGCAGAATATATTATGGTTACATTGGAGTGTAAATAGGACATTTGTAATCCATGTGGGAGAGTTTAATGATAACGGTTTGGTAACGCGTATACATGACAACAAATTTAAAGGCGATGGGGTTTTAAAAATATAGAAAACGTTTTAAAACCTTAGTTTATTTATCATATGCAATGCATATAGATATCTGCCGAATTATTAAAGGGGTTTTAAAATATATGATAAGGTTTTGCGCCATATATGTTTAATGAATAATCTAAAAATGCTACATGTTTAATGAATGTGCCATGGTGTTAAAATTTGATTGCATCGAGACATCACAACCAAACAACCTTCCAAGAATAGCTCAGGAGATTCGATCCTAGAAACTGCCCGAGCTCCTATAAAAGGTTTGCCACTACACCAGTGCAGAAATATTTGATTTTAGAGGGGAGAACAATTTTTTGAAGGTTTGGCAGTAGATACTCTTATGGGCATAACCCGAGTGTCCATGGGCCTTTCGATGAACATAGAAAGACATTGGAAAGTTGATATAGAGGGCTTTCTTTTTACAGTAACCAACAGTGCATGTGTGCATAGATCAGTTGGTGAAATCTCTTGTACATATACTCTTTGGATCATTTCCTAATAAAACGAACGCCCACTTGGAAGCAGACTTGGAGATGTAGTCCAAGAGGGACGAAATCCGTAATCAATGTTTGTTGTGTTATGCGTCTTTCTTTGTTGTTGTTTTATTCTTCATTTCAGTTCTCTAAGTTTATGTTTAAGGCATAAAAATAACTCAATTTCTTCATTAATTCACATAAATGCTTCCTTAGTCAATAGAGCAAATAATCAATCCTGAGGATTTCAGATCATATAATTTGGCATCAGAGCGAGGTTGATCATGGTAAGTAGAATATTTTGCCAGTGAATGTTGACTAGATCCAGGTTGCGACATGGAGAAGGGAAACTTGAGGAGATAGATCCAGAGATTGGAAAGAGGAAAGGTTCTCGAAAGATGGCAGGTGAAATTGATGGAGAAACCATCGAGCCCAAGACTGATGAGAAATTTCAGCAGATGTTTCTCAGTATGCAGAGGATGATTGCAGAACTCTATGAGGATAAGAAGACTAGAGATGCAACCTCCTCTTCTAAGGCATTGAAAGAGAAAAATGGAAATGGAAAAGCAGATGGTAATGGCTCTCGTTCTTCTTCTTCTTCTTTATTCACTTATAAATCTAATTCAGATTCAGATTCCGAATCAAAGAAGAAACATAAGAAATCTCCTTTTATGAAGCTCGATGTAAATTTTAACTACCCATATATGATGGTGAAATGAATCCTGAAAAGTTAAATAACTAGATTAAACAACTTGAAGTGTATTGTAGAGTACAAAATATTGATGATGATTCTAAAATTTTTTAGTTATGTACTCTTAGAATGGGGGGGACAGCTTTGATTTGGTATGAAAGTAAAACTCAATCAGATTCAAAGCATAACGGTAAAATCATCTCCTCATGGTCTAAGTTTATTAAAGTTCTTAGAAAGCAATTCTATCCTTTAGGATATACGCAACAGGCTGTAATGGATTGGCAGAGAATAAGGCAAAGTAAAGGAAATAATGTGCAAGATTTTATGTAGGAATTTAGAAAGAAGGCATTAACACTTTACCGTTCCATTAAACACATGGGATACTTTGTTAAAGTATATTGGAAGTTTTCATTCTTATTTGCAACATACATTGCTTATGTTTAATCCAACTGACTTTGATGAAGTGTGTGTGCAAGCCATTTATGTTGAATCAGGTGGCATACCTTTTGAGTTTTCGAAGAAACCATTCAAGCAGTCAAATTCCAAAGAAAACAAGGAAAATAAATTAGCAACAACTAAGCACGAAGGATAAATGACTACGTGTACTCATTGTCAGATGGTTGGACATGATAAATCCAAATGTTGGAAGCTTCATCCAGAACTCAAGCCAAAGAAGTTCCTTAAGAAGAATGGTGAAATGAAGACTAATGCAACAGTCCAACAGGATTTGGGTTCTGACTCCAGTGACGAAAATAAGATAACCGCTATGGGTCTGAGAGGTAATCCTTCTGAAACTATTTGTTCTAGTTCTACTTATTCTACATATTCTTCAAAATCTAATAATGTGGTTGAATATAAGAAGAGGATTGAATTGTTTCACATAAGGATAATATCCAAGCACACTAAAATTGACACATTATTTGACAGTGGATCACAAGAAAACTTAATATCTGAGCAATTAGTAAGGAAATTGGATTTGGAAACCAAAGCTCATCCAAAACCTTACCCTAGGATGGTTAAAGGAAAACACTTAGATGCAGGTCACAAAAAAATGTCGATTAAAGTTTTCAATCACAACTAATTTTGTTGATGAAGTTGATTTAGATGTGACTCATTTGGATATATGTGGTGTTGTGTTGGGTAGTCCTTACCTCTATGATCGAGATGCCATATTATATAGAAAGGAACATAAGTATCATCTTTTTAAAGAAGGAATTGAATACATTGTCAAGGCACAGAGAAGTAAGAAAAACTTGGAGTTAATCAATGTTGGTCAAATGAAAAGACACATAAGTTCAAGTAAAAAGTATTTTCTCATGTTTTTTAAGAAAAAACCTAATGATAAGTATGATGCTTTTCAAGGATGTGATTCTCATTTTAAGGAAAAATTGGTTAAAATAGTTTATTCTCATAAGGAATTGTTTAAAGAACCAAAAAGTCTCCTTCCAAAACGTGAAATACAACATGAGAATCAATTACTATTTGTTGCACATTTTCTAAATATTGGCATAAATCATATATTAGTCATTAAACTGGATTTAAGAAATGGTTATCATAATATGTGTATTGCAGAGAATGATGTTTGGAAAACTACATGTGAGAGTAGACAGGGGCCTGATGAATGGTTGGTTATGCCGTTTGATTTTTGCAATGCTCCGACAAATTTAATGAGAATGATGAATGATATGTTTCATTCTTTCCTTGATAAGTTTGTCATAGTCTATCGGGATGGTATAATCACTTTCAGTTGAAGTTGGAAAGTTAGAAGTTTCGTGGGTGTAGATCAATATTGGAGGAAGTCTGTTTTTCATTTCTCTTTTATTGCATCATCACTGCATGCTTTAACAAGTTTTAAATCCTCCTTTCAGTGGAGAGGAAAACAAAAAAAATCATGTGACACTTTGAAGAAGAAAATTGTAAAATCTCCACCAGACCTTCCACAGTCATTTAAAATCTAAACTGATGCTAGTAGGTATGTAAAAGGAATAGTGATTCAAACAAATCATCAGCCATTTCAATACCTTGAAACTCAAACTAAGTTGCAGCAATCAGAACATTATAGATGGATGGGAATTTTACAAAAGATCCACTTATTAATTTAGTATAAGGAAGGAACAACAAAAAAGTAACTAATATGTTGTCAAGTTCTTCTTTGAATATTTCAGTTAATTTTCAAAATAGTTCTTTAGCGCATAAAATTCTCAATGAACAATATGCTGTTGATATTGTTTTCAAAGAAGTTTATGAATCACTAACTTATAACGCTCAAGTGGAAGACGAGAATTACCATGTTTATGACAGGTTATTTTACCATCTTGGTAAGTGGTGCATACTGCAGGGAGAAAGGGAACATGTTGGTGTTGGCAAGAGAGTGGCACAACTGCAAAGGTTTTTCTATTTTCCGTAGTTGAGCGAAAAAATTCACAAGTTCAAAATGCGTCATGATAAGCATAGGAATGGGTCATCACCTTCAGGTTGGTGATCATGTATGGCTTTACATTAGAAAAGTAATGATGAAAGGTGAAGGTAAGGCGAAGGTCCACACTTCTAGGTGGATGGAGATTGAATTGGTGAGGGAGTTATACCCTCACCTCATATCTATTTAAAACCAACTTTTGGTGGTCCAAAATCTTCCAGTGGAGAGGAATGATCCAGGAGGATCCTCTAATTGTTAGAAGTATTAAGGTCTCAGTTTTCATCATAAATGGCGTCAAATTGTAGTGACTGACACTCAGAATCTGGCACAATTTCTGATTTCTCATTTGCTCTCCAGTTGATGGAGAAATATTTCGTGAAAGTACAAGAGCAGGTCAGTAGTTGCAGGTGCATGGTGTGATTTGAGGTCATGGGTGCATGAAGTTATTAATGGCACATGTTTGAAAAAATAAATGTCTAACCTATACTACAAGGTGCAAAAACATTCATAAGAAAACTAAACCTAAGCTACAACGTTATATTAAAAAACAACCATGAAAAAAAATACATTACAAGGTGGACATGGTTATAAACCATATATGGTAACAAAATTAAACTATGGTGTAACACATATAAATGGTTTCAAACATAAACGTATGGCATACACTTAGTGTATATGGTGTTAAAACATTAAAACTAGTATTTTCACATGGGTGCAAAGGGAACACCGATGGCGTTAAACTGAGGGCATGGGGCGATGGAGTTAAACCAACATTCTTATTTCAATCCTAGATTTAGGAAATATTTTACATCTTACTAATAGTAGTAAGGTAAATTTTTTTACTTGACCTTGCTGCAAACCATTGAATTTTGAAATATTCAAAATACAAATATCTTTAAAATATATTCCCAAAATAAATTCAGTAGAAAAATACAGACACTTCAATTCGTATTCAATTATCTCTACCCATTCTCATTGTAATCAAAATTTATCTTTGTTCGTAGCCATTGAGCAATGGATTCAAGAAATTCATGTAGAGATATAATCTCTCTCAAGATCAATTAATTTTTGCTCTAGTCATCCATTTAACTGAAAATCGATCAACAAATTCCATAATTCTGGCATCTAGCCTATGAACTTCAGAAGCTATGAGTTGTGTATTTCTAGGCTATTGAGTTATACATTGTATGAAGTTGACAACACTGGAAATAGTAGTTTCCAACTCTACTTTAATAGCACAAATTTTAATCCAAGAATCAAAAAGAGAAGTTGATTCTACATTCATTAAATGACTACTATTAATTGCAATTTCATCAACTACCGTTGCATTTGTTACATCCTTCGATACCTTGAGAAATTCTGCACCCTTAGCTTCAGTATCGAGGATTACATCAAGCTTATCTTGAAGACTAACTAAAGAAGATTCATTCAAAACATTTTTAGCTTGCAAAGCAGTCAATTTTTCTTGCAAAGGAGTTAGTCTTTTTGACCAAATTAGAGCATTCCCGATCAAGAGTTTATTCCTTATTCCAAGGAAGCAGTCTCTTCTTCACCAAATGAAGCACTTAAACCTCCTACAACATTTTTTCCTAGTAAATTTACCTTCTTTTTCTATTCCTATCTCACCATAACCCAAATACATATTGTTTGTGCACAAGAAGCCTAATTACTACTCAACGAACAAGAATTTGACCGAAGAAAATTTTACTGCGCTTAAGATAGTCATCCATCCTAAGGCACAAATGGCTCAGCTGGTGACGATGTTGCATCAATGTATGAATAGGGTGGGAATTGCACTTCAAAGTTCCATCATAGAAATTCAAGTTTCGACTTTCCAAATGGTAGTTGCACTTTCAAGTTTCATGGGGTCTGTTGTGAAAGCCGTAGATCAACATCTTGAAACTTTTTGGAAGACAATTCTGTCTGTGATTCAGAGTCTAAGAATGCGATTTGATGCACGCCTTTACATAGAAGACACAATCCAATGTACAGAGCACGAAGGTTTAATTGGGATAGTAATGGAAGTTGCAGAGCGTTCAAATTCTATTCCAAAGGGCTGTGCACAAATTGGTTGGAAAAATAATTCCAAGAGTACAGAGAAAATCGATGACATTGCGGTGCTTGAAAGGGTGTTCTTCCATGGTGGTATAGTTGCAGTAGCTTCAGATCCATTGGGATAGATTGGCTGGCTTCAACCTGTGAGTGCACAATGGGCTAGTGGGGTGGGTGTGGAACCATGTATCCATGCAGTCCACGTGAAACACGTGTTTTCATTTGGGGAGCACTCTCAAGATCTCCGACTGTTGTAACATGCTGAGACAAACCGTGCATTCTAGCCCCTCCTCCATGCCATTCTGGGATGAGAATTTTAACACAGGAAGCGATTCCACTATCGCACAGTTGACACCTGAAACCCTAGGTCTGGCAGCTGGAAGAGATGACCCTATTTAGTCTTTGGCATTAATGTTTCACTTCCTCATTAAAGTGAGTGGTATAATCAAGGTGTATAGAGATGGCACCCTTTTTCGTGTGGAGGTTCTCTTGATGTTCGTCTAGGCTTCTCTGCAAGGAGAAGGTGGGGTTGCCAGTAAAGACATTGTGTTGAACGAGAAGCTGGGATTGTGGGTTCGAATCTACTTGCCTTCTTCCCACCGCAAACAACAAACATAGAACTGTCACCTCCCACTAATAGTGTATTTCCATGGCGATGACTTCTGTCTCGGATCTCCTTCCATGCCTAATTTTCACAACTTCTCTCTCAAATTGTCGGCAACTATAGGTGTGGACATTGTCTCCATGGCTTACTGATTGGATTTGGAGCATTGCCTCCCTGCTGCCTACGACGACTGCATCACGTCACTGTAAGATGGAGAATACTTCGAACATGACTCGTGGCTTCGGTCCTACGCGGACCTTTCCGCGGTCTATCTAATGGAAGGTAGCGTTGGTCGCAGCATTGCACATCAAGTTGTCATGTTGTGTGGTTGTGTGGAAGCATGGAGCCCCATCAAATTGAGAGGGTCGATATCGGTGAAACCCTTCTTTGGCTCTAAGCAACACACACGGTTGGAGAGTGAGTGCCCACGCGACGCGGTTCTCAGTATGGAGCTGAGTGACACTTTTTGGCGGTTGGCTCTTCCACTGGGAAGCAATAGAGATCATCCATTTAGCAACCCTTGGAGCCCCAGAACGCCAAACCTGGAAGAGCTTTCGTTGCATCCCTTGTTGGTCACCATTGGTGGCAAGGAGGAGGAGCAGAAACATGAGAGTAAACATCGACTATGACGCCGACTATGACTGCAATTAAAACTTAAATGTGCATTAGGTGACACGTGTCAAAGATTGTGTCAAAGACGATGAATCTCTACAGTATCACAAAATAGAATCTCATAATAAAAAACACCTTTGACGTAAATATGACATGTATTAACCTATGGTGGAAGTGTAAATGGTGGAGCATAGTTTATGGTCATGTATTAAATCATATAAAAGGAATATAAAATATGGTATCTTAACTACATGGAGCATAAGATAAGGTTACGTAAGAGATAAGTTTGGATCGACAATGTCAATGTATGGCATTTATAATAAAACGTTACCCAAACTAAGTGGCGGAGTTAAATATGGAGTGTAATATACTATGGTTACATTGGAGCGGAAATATGACATTTGTAAACCATGTGGAGTAGTTTAATGCTAATGGTTTGATAACGCATATACGTGAAAACAAATTTAATGCCGACGGGGTTTTCGAAATATGGATAATGTTTTAAAACCTTAGTTTATTTATCATATGCAATGCATATAGATATCCACCAAATTATCAAAGGGGTTTTAAAATATATGATAAGGTTTTGTGCCATATATGGTTAATGAATAATGTAAAAATGATACATGTTTAATGTATGCACTATGGCATTCAACTCTGTTTGCATCGAGACATAACAACCAAACAACCTTCCAAGAATAGCTCGAGAGATTCGATCCTAGCAACTGCCCAAGCTCCTATAAAAGGTTTACCACTACACCAATGTGGGCAAATTTGACTATAAAGGGGAGAACAATTGTTTTTGAAGGTTTGGCAGTATATACTTTTTTGGGCATAACTTGAGCGTCCTTGGGCCTTTCGGTGAGTGGATACACGTGTTGGAAAGCTGAGACAGAGGGATTTATTTTTGCAGTAACCATCAATGCCTACCTGCATATATCAGTTGGTGAAATCTCTTGTAAATATACTATTTGGATCATTTCCTAATAAAATGGATGCCCATTTGGAAGCGGACCTGGAGATGTAGTCCAAGAGAGACGAACCGTAATCAATTTTTTCTTTGTTATGCGTATTTTTTTGCTTCTATTTTATTCTTCATTTAAGTTCTCTAAGTTTATGTTTAAGGCATAAAAATAAATCTTCATTCATTCACATAAACGTTTCCCTAGTTAATAGTGCAACTAATCAATCCTGACGATTTTAGATCACTTAATAATATTATTAATATTATAGCCTCTCTTTTTAATCACAAATACTATTAAAATATTCTATTATTAATATTCCCCAATAATAATAATATTAACCAATAATATCACAATTAGTTATGTTTATTATAACTTTATTATTAAAAAAATTAATAATATTCTCTCATAATAAAATATTAACTAATTTATTAAGTGAATTTTTGCACAAATCCTATATAATTTTTATTAATGTATAAAATTTAATTTTTTTTTGGACAAAATATGTTAATTAATAATATTACCATTAATTATATTTTTATTATAACTATAATATTATAATTTTCTACAAAATATTTTGGAATGTGAATTATTTTTAAAATATTAATAATATAATCTCTTTATAATAATAATATTTAATAGTAATATTAATAATTGCAATACTATTATTTATTTTTAAAGTATTCGATTTTTAATATTGTAATGATTCATTCTTCTCATATTCGGTCCTGTACATTTAATTTGATAAATTTTTCTAATATATATATATATATATATATTATTTATAAATTAATTTAGTTCTTCTTTATCTATATTTTTTTTAGCTTATAATTTTTAACGAGGAGAAATCTTCACAAACATTGAATATTTTAATTTTTCATAACACAATTAACTCTAAAAACCAGATAGAACGTTTCAACTCTTTATAACACAATTAACTCACAATTAACTCTGAAAACTATTCTACACTAATTCAAACATCATTAAGGATTGGAATTAACTTCACTCAAAAGTTAGGATAACAAAGGAAGCATGGGAAATATGATGGGGATTAACATGACTCAAAAGTTATGATAACAAAAGAAGCCTAGAAAATATGATGGGAAATGGATTTTATAATCGGGTGTTAATGATTGGCATGATTAAAATGTTTCATGATGGGCATGGCTAATATAAAGTGGAGTGTAGATTGAGTTCAGACTTGAAATACAAATTGAATGAATAGATAATAGCTAAAAGACATAGTTACAATTCCAGCATGATTAATACATAGTGGAGTGTAGATTGAGTTCAGACTTGAAATACAAATTGAATGCATAAATAATAGCTAGCACACATAGTTACAATCTGAACATGATTAATACAAAGTGGAGTGTAGTTTGAGCATGATTAACACACAGTGGAGTGTAGATTGAGTTCAGACTTAAAAACAAATTGAATGCATAAATAATAGCTAGCACACATAGTTACAATCTGAACATAATTAATACAAAGTGGAGTGTAGATTGAATTCAGACTTGGAATACAAATTGAATACATAGCTAATAGCTAGCACACACAGTTACAATGTATGATAGAAACTCCAAAATCAACCAAATTAAGGAAAACACTACCATGACGTGTGTCCAACTGCGAACAATCGTAAGAGATGTATGATTGAAACCCCATCAGAAACCAAACTAAGGTAAACATTACGTCCATGAACTGTGTCCACCTGCCCAAGGCAACTTGCAAACGAGAGTCACACTAGAAAGGTTCTTCCTAGTGTTTTCAGTCCATTACCACAAAAACCTCCTACATGTGTCATGGTGAGAGGAATTTGGTAGAACTTTCTTTACCATCCACTGTAATGCATAGCGAACAAACATGGTCCCCGACACCACCTTTTTTGGGCAAGGTTTTTCAAGTCCTCTTAACCTGGTAATAAGACGTCTCCTTCAAGAGACTTGGAATGAGTGTCATAATGCGGAAAATATGAGCGAAAGGAGTAAACAAACGGGCCACGTCACGATACAATTCTTAGCTTAAAGTTATTCGTGTTACCTGTTTTCATGATAGCGTGCTGCAAGCGGGCACGAAGAAAATGTCGTAACAATCTTATTCGTGATACAGATGGGAAAACTTTAGGCAAGTGGCCAGCATAAATTATTGTAACCCGATATAAACATTAAGGGATTAAGTATACTTCCAGTATTGATAACCTTTTATGTATAATGTCCACCTATAACCACATGCAATAATTAGAGCGCGTGACTGTATTCTTTTGCAACAATGATAGAAACTGAGAAATATCGTTCTTGGTGTTGTTTGTGGGGGTGCAATTATTAAGAAGATCATATACCGCGACATCGATAGGGTTTTGACCACAACAGAGCATAGGCACTCCAACTTAACCCTACTATACATCTGTGACAACGACCCAAAGTTGAATGGCAGAATAGGTATTCTCTCTTTTCTTAATGTCCACTTGTAACCGCATGCAATAATGCCAGCGCGTGACTGTATTCTTTGGTAACGATGATATAAACTGAGAAATATCGTTCTTGGTGTTGTTTGTGGCGATGCCATTATTAAGAAGATCATTTACCGCGACGTCCATAGGGTTTTGACCACAACATAGCATAGGCACTCCAACCTAACCCTACAATACATCTGTGACAATGACCCAAAGTTGAATGGCAGAATAGGTATTCTCTCTTTTCTTGGAAGAGTTTTGAGCACGTATGCTCCTCCCTCTCCCTGGCAATCTATAAGTAGCTGTGAGTAGCCCACTTCATACACACATTGCATGCATTCATCCATGATACTTCGTCGTGTTCTCTATATTTTAGTTTCAAACATCATGTCCTCTCTCCGTTTCTGTTTTTTATTCCCTTCTTTTGCTCGTCCTCCACTCGCCCAATTCACGATGATCAGATTTCGTTGTTGGAATTCAAGTCCCTTATTGCCAATGATCCTCAGCAATCCATGGCCGACTGGAATCCCACCAATCCGTTGTGGAATTGGACTGGCATTACTTGCACCCGGCGCCATCAAATGGACAGGGTCATTGCCCTCAACCTCACTGCCATGGATCTGCAACGCTCCATTTCTCCTTCTCTCGGCAATTTGTCGTTTCTCCATTCGATAGATCTTTGAAACAATGCGCTCCACGGTAATATCCCACCTCAACTGGGACGCCTCTTTCGTTTTGAAGGCGTGGTAATATTCAATCGGTCGAAGGCATTCCGGTAACCATCTCTGATTGCCCTGTAATAATGGTTAGGGCACTCAGCCTTATGCATTTGGCTGTCTGACCAAAATATTCCTCCAGAGTTGGGTTCCCTTTCACATTTGCAACAGCTTATCTTAGAAGCAAATGATCTGACAGGTACTATACCCTCTTCCTTGGGAAACCTCTCATCCTTGATTATTTTAAATGTAGGGGAAAATGCTCTAACTAGTGCCATACCACCACAATTCGGTTTGTTTGAGAGGTTGCAAAAGATTTTACTTTTTCGAAATTAATTGTTGAGAAACATTCCCACTTATTTGTCTAATATTTCCACTTTAATTGATTTGGAAATTTTCACAAACAATATCACTGGTAGTATTCCACAAAATTTGGGCCTACTCAATTCTCTACAAATCCTTGACCTTTACAGAAATGATTTGTTCGAGAACATTCCTTCTTCTTTATCAAATCTCTCCTCTTTGGTTGAGTTGGATATGTCTATGAATGAACTCACCTGCACTATTCCACCGGAATTGGGTCTGCTGACTAATCTGCGAACGCTTCACCTTTTTAAGAATAAACTGTACGGTAAGATTCCCACTTCGTTGTCAAATATGTCTTCTTTATTTTACTTGGACATTTCTTACAATGAACTCACTGGCAGTATTCCACATGAACTGGGTCTGCTCACTAGCCTACAAATTCTTTACCTTCAAGTAAATGAACTCTCAGGGACCATTCCCATTTCTTTGTCCAACCTCTCCTCTTTGAGTGACTTTGAGGTTGCCATAAATAGCTTAGTGGGGCACATCCCTTGGGAGTTCGGTAAGCTCAAAAATTTGAGTATACTCAATTTATTTACTAATCAGCTTAGTGGAAACTTACCAAATTCTATAGGAAATTGTTCGAAACTCAAAATTCTGGATATAGGCTCAAACTACTATTTACATGGGATTGTGCCAGTAGAGCTAGGTAAGCTATTCCTCCATGAACGACTAAACTTGGGTCTTAATAAATTTGAAAGTGGTGGTGTTACAAACATGCCCTTTATTACAACTCTTTCCAATTGTTCTCACCTATAAAAACTATTTCTCAGAAAGAATAAATTGAGTGGTATTTTGCCATATACCATAGGCAAACTTTCTCACAATCTATCCATCTTGGATTTAACTGAAAACAAATTAGAAGGAAACATCCCTTTGCAGATTAGTAATATTAGTGGTTTAACCACCTTGAGTTTAAGAGGAAATATTTTCAATGGTAGCATTCCATCTTTTTAAAGCCTTGTAAAGCTAGAAAGATTGTCTTTTGCATACAATCGATTGGAAGGAAACATCCCAAATGACTTTCAACCATTGCAACATCTTGGTCTTTTAGACCTTAGTGGAAACATGCTTTCTTGAAGAATTTCTGATTCCTTGCACTACCTTAAACAACTAAGAAATATTGATCTCCATCACAACTTGTTATCTGATAAGATACCTCCCTCTTTAGGAGAGTGCACAAATTTGGAATTGCTCGACTTGTCTCACAATAGACTTAGTGGAAGCATACCACTAGAAATTTTTGGTCTTTCTAATCTACAATTCTATTTGAATTTGTCATGGAATTTATTAGAAGGCTCATTGCCAATTGAGATTAGTAAGATTATAATGGCTCAAGCTATAGACATTTCTGCCAATCAATTGATTGGCCACATTCCATTTATGCTTGGAGATTGCATTGAACTACAATCATTGAATTTATCTCGGAACAATTTCCAAGGTTCTATCCCAGACTCTCTTGGAAAATTGAAAAATCTCATGCTCCTAGATCTCTCTTCAAATTTCTTATCAGGTACAATACCAGTTGCACTTGAGAAACTGAAAATGCTTCAGTACTTAAATTTATCCTTTAACAAGCTCACGGGTGAAGTATCACAAGGAGGATTTTCTGCAAATCAAACCATATGCCTAATAGGAAATCCTAATTTGTGTGGACCAAAAGAATTTTCATTACATGCATGTCCAACATCAAGTAATCATTTTAAAGTTCTAAAAAAAGTGTTGCTACCTATTGTTGGTGCCAGTTTTATATTATTTTGTCTAGTTTTATCATTCCTTTGGAGAGGGAATTTCCAAATACAAAACTTTAATTTTCCACAAGTTATTTTACATAAGGTAGAGCACCGAAGGATCTCATATCAAGAGCTTGTTAGTGCAACAAATGGATTTATTGAGGCCAATTTGTTGGGGAAGGGTAGTTTTGGATCAGTCTACAAGGGAATTTTGAATGATGGCACACTTATCGCAGTGAAAGTTTTCAATCTCCAAAATGGTCAAGTTGAAAAAAGTTTTAAAGTAGAATGTAAGGCGTTACAAAAAGTTCGCCATAGAAACCTTGTGAGAATCATAACCTCATGTTCCAATCTCCATTTCAAAAGTTTAGTGTTTGAGTTTATGAGTAATGGAAGCTTAGAGAAGCATTTATATCCTGAAAGAGATGACAATGAAAATGAGAAAGTGTGTGAAATGAGATTGGAAACACGATTAGATATTTCCATAGATGTGGCCCATGCCATGGAATATCTTCATCATGATTCTCCTGTGCAAGTAGTGCATTGTGATATAAACCCAAGTAATGTGCCTTTAGATGAGGACATGGTAGGCCATGTAACAGATTTTGGGATTGCAAGATTATTGGGTGTAACCTCTAGTGATTCACTTACTTCAACACTTGCTTTGAAAGGATCAGTGGGATACATTGCTCCAGGTATGGCTTTTCAAAACATTGGTTCTACCTTCTTTTATTATTAATATTTTTGTGTGAATTAGTAAAAAAAAAATTGATTATACAATTACCTCGAATGCAGAATATGGATTGGGAGAGGCAGTTTCCACCAAAGGAGATGTTTATAGCTATGGCATTATATTATTGGAAATGTTTACTAAAATGGAACCAACTAGTGACATGTTTGTTGGAGATTTAAACTTGCACAAGTGGGTTAAATATGCATTTCCACAAACACTGAAGGATGTCATTGACAATAGTCTTCTTAATGAGAGGGATGGAGATGCATTTGAAGAAAATGATGTATGCAAATGTCTACATTCTTTGCTACAACTTGGTTTGTTTTGTTCAAAAGACTCACCTGCAGAACGACCAACCATGAGGGAAGTGGTAATGGTGTTAAAGAGAATCAAAGAGGATTTGGTGGGAAATACAATTATTTCGAATAGAGCAAGACAGAGTATATCCAATCTTCTTGAAAATACAAATGCAGAAAGAAATGGTGCAACTACATCAAATGGTCAAAGTTCTTCTACATTTTAGTTTATGAAAATTGCTACTTCAAAAACTTCCATTTTGATGATGTTCTTCCAATGGGAAGATTTATATTACTTTTAGTTTAAATTGCAACTTCAAAAACATCCATTTTGATGTTGTTCTTCCAAAAAGAATATTTATATTACTTTTAGTTTCTCAAACAACTATCAGTCAGTTTAGTACTATATATGACATATATGTCTCTTCTCCATTTTACTGGTTCTTCACATGGTCTTTCTGCCATGGTTCTTAGTATTGTTTTACAAAAAGGTTATTTTTTCTTATAGATATGTCTTCCCAATGAAATTTACCATATTTCCTTGTCCACTATGATAGTTTAATGTTTATGTTTAGAATAAAGTAATGGAGTGTGCATGAAAAGTACCTTAGCATGTTAAACCATTGTTTCACAAACATTCCCTTACAACATCCCAGGCTTACTCTAATTCTTGATACAGTTTTAGTGTGGATTTCAACGAATTTCAATTTCATTTTGATGATATGTTCATATAAGAAACAATCTGATAAGCTATGGGATGTAATAGTTTTTGCAATATGGTTATGATCTTAGTTTTTGAAATTTTTTGAATTAAATTAGACAAACTTTGACCGATGAAGTAATATGATATGATATAGGATGTAATAGTTTTAATGCAATAGGGTGGTGTTTTATGTTTTTGAGAAGAAATTTTGATCGATGAAGGATGTATGAGATGAAAGGCAGCAAATCCATGGATGTATGTACACTTTATTATTAATATTAATATATGAGTAGAGTTTTTTTCAACTGAAAAAAACATGGCTTCTCTATACTTCGCAGATCAAGGTCTCAGCTGTTGTTCTCCTCCTTCAGAAGGATGATATAATTTATTTTGTACGGGCTTTCTTAGAGAATTGAGCCCTTTCAATTGTTGGCTTAGCTGAAATGCATTTATACTTAGGATGACCTGTATTTTGTTATAATTGCTATGATTTTGAACATGTTTGCACTCACCTGTTTCACTGACCATGTCAGCAATTGTGGACATACATCATTTTTTCTAATCAAATCAATTCGTCGTGGGTAAAAGATAAGTGATTGCCAGTTTCTTCTGATTCAAATATTTTGAGAATATTTTAAATCGTTGAAGTTTTTTGCAGTTGTCATATCAAGTGCAATGATTTCCACAGCAAGTTTTTTCAATTCGTCTCGTGTGTGTATTTCAACCATTCGTTTTAGTTAAGGCCCCATGAAGATTTCATCCCCATTAAAATTGTTTTTATAACAGTAACGATTCGACATTAAAATTTGTCATATTTCTTCATTTAGTGAATATCCTTCGAGGGTTTTCACAGTGCTCATAACTCTATTTTTGCTGCCTTTGCCATTTTTAATCAAACTTCTATCAAAACTCTGCTCTTCACTCTTTTTCCCTTGTCAAGTTGTTCGACCAAAGGTCTAAATTCTGCTATGTTTTTCTAAATATTCCTGTGATTAGGCCAGTGTAGAATGTAATTTCATAATTCCTTTCTGTTCGTTGCACTTAATTTTTTCTGTACTTTTATTTTATTTTCTTTTCTGTAATGTGATTGCATATTGATTATTTTCTTGAATCTTTATTAGTTTTTACTCTCAGTGGATTGAGTATACAACTTTTTTCTATTACGATTAGTTTTTGGCTGTGATTGTCTTGCCATACAATAATTATTTGTTTCTTTTATCATTTTTTTTCTTTAAACATACGATACCTATGATGGTACAGCCTTAAATTGGCAGAAGTTTAGTAAACTAGTCTATAGTTAATTGTCAATACTTTCGATGCTAGTACTCTTCTCCCCTTTAATGTATTGGAAATCTTCAAAGTGACAAATCCCAGGAGATTGACTTTACTTTAATATATATATATATATATATATATATATATTTTTAAATATCTTAGAGATGGTAAAAAATCAATAAGACAATCGTCTTTGCCCAGCTTTGTGTAACTATAAAAAAGATGAGAAAAAATTATGTGTTTGTCTTCTTGGCCAAAAATTGGTTTCATACCAGCAGATTTTACAGATATCTTACAATTAATTGAATAATGTTTTTATTTTCCACAAGATTTCGTTGTAGGTTCAGTATAAATCTGAAGTAGATGATTTTTTTCTTGTATGAAAATTTCAGTGCATGATGGTAGGGAGAGAAAAAAAGGGGATTCATAAAATTATGTGTTTGTCTTTTTGGCCAAAAATTGGTTTCATACTAGTGGATACAATTAATTGAATAATGTTTTTATTTTCCACAAGATTTAGTTGTAGGTTCAGTATAAATACAAAGTAGATGTTTTTTTATCTTATATGAAAATTTCTGTGCATGATGGTAGGGAGAGAAAAAAAGGGGATTCATTGATGTATGAGGGTGTATAAAATTCTCCAGTACGAGTGTTGCTGAAGGATGGCTGAAAAATTCATGTAGATTCATGGTTTGTACCAGAATATTAATTGAATATCACAGCCTGTGGAAACATCTATGAGCAATATTGTCTACGAAATCAAGAATGGGATTCAACAATATTGTCTACGAAATCAAGAGTAAGATTCAATGAGTGCTTCATTGAGGTAGAGCATTCCATCACTTTTTACTAAACGAAAGTTGACTGATACCGGAGAAAATGAATAAAATGCAATACAGTTCCCAATTGAAATCATTAGCAAACCAGAGCTAACATAACCATTAAACATGCTATGGACTCTAGAAACCACTTCAAAATGTTTCTTAAGGTGCAACAGTTGGTTTACTACTAAGAAGTAGTGATTTTAATAAATTTTACACAAAAAAATGGTTCAAGAAAGGCTAGTCCCAGTTCTTGAAGAGGCCTATAACGAGGATAATATTATATATCTTTAGGATGGATTTCTTCTGTTTGTGTTTGATAGTTCCACTTGCATTGTGTTTGGAAAGCACATCAGAGTTCTTGCAGCTTCCTTTGTCAAATTAACTGATGAAACCGCTGAAGCATGGGCTTATAATTATCTAATCATTCCTCCTATATGTAAACCCATGAATTTTCTGAACATGGTAAACTCTACGGAGACAAAAGAACTCATCAATATAGTGAAGCTAGAAAGAGTGAACACGCTAAGAATAATTCAGAGAACAAAGTGGGTACTGATAGTCTCTACATTTTCGAAGCTTGCGAAGAAAGGGCGCGTTCTTCTTTTGACACTTGTAACCAGAAATCACCCATTGAGGTGAAATAAAGGTATTGGTATACACAATTGTGAAAGGTGATAAAAATTCAGTGATTAGGCAGGGAATTATTCGACGAATACTTCGCAGTATGCCATCAATCTCTGCTTCGGGATCGCTGTCAGCTCCAGTTTCAATGGGGGTTGATGTTGGTGAAACCTCTGAGTAGAATACCTTCTTTGGATATGGATATGAGTTGGGACGTGCTGGATTCTTAGAGGACATGTATAACATGTTAAAAAGCAAGTAGCCGGCTTCCATGAAGAGAATATGGATTCCTAAGAGCCATGGACCCTGTTATTTTAACTAGTGTGGAGTAAGCTGTCTTACTATTTCACAATTAATTCATTATTCGACGATATTCATTCAGTAAAAATTGAAAAGTAGCTACAATAGACTAGACCTGGTATAGTAGGGTCTTTATTCATATTTAGTAAAAAAGTGAGAGATAGATATATTGTTATACAGATTTATCTCGTGCAAATGTTGTGATGGTATATAACAATTCAAAGATCTTGAGCCTTTTTAGTAAAAGAATGTGAGAGACATATTGTTATACATATTTATCTCACACAAATGTTATGATATATAACTATTCAAAGATCATGTGTCTTTCATTTTAGTAAAAGAATGGGAGATACATATATTGTTATCCGTATTTATCTACAAGTGTTTTTATGATATAAAACTATTCAAAGATCCTGAACCTTTTCTGATGCATTGAGCATTTTTTCAAAATATCAGAGATATAGCCCGAACAATAGAGATTACTGCAAATATCTAACTCTCATTATTATAAATGTTTTCTTATTATTCTCTAATTGCTGATATAATGAGCATATTCAGAAAATCATGATAGCAGATTATGTTTTATTATTATACTTGTATGGTGTTACATATTATTATGTTGGTTAATAATAAAAAAATATACTTTCCATAATTTCACATTGTGGAAATTTAGATTTAATTATTTTTTATTATTTAAATTTATTTATTAGTAAGGTGATTAGTTGAGGTTTTATAATGAATTTTGTTTACTAATTTTTTTGTTTTTTTTGTTTATTTAATTTAATTTTTCTCTTTTTCTATTATTTCCATTTTTATTTTCATGAATTACATTTTTTCTTCAATATCTTCAATTTAAAATGACTTATTATTATATTAAAAATGTATTTTAATAAATTCAATTATAAAAATGATATATTAAAAAAAAAATAAAACACATAAATATATAAAAAAAAGTATATATATATATATATATATATATATATATATATAAATTTTATTTCTTGATTTTAAATGGTGATATTTAACAATATAATATTATTAATTATTTTATTTTTTAAATAAAATATTTATATTTATAATTTTTTTGGTTTAATTAATCTATATTTAAACCAACCTGTAATAATAACTACCTTGTTATAAATATAGACTTATTATTCTCATTACCATTAATATTTCACTACATAAATGTTTTTGATTTTTACTTCCCCTATTGAACAATTAAAATGTTTATTTTCTACTATAAATGGATCTGTTCAATATGTATCTAGGGTTCTAAGCATTTCGGTTTATGTTAAGAGAGGGTGTAGGATTAATCTACCATTTATATGAAAACATAAAGATAATTGTATTTTAAATATGATTTAACCTTTCCGAATTTTCAATATAGAAGTAGACGTAAAAGTACAAGATAGGTATATATTTGGAAGGGGATAAACTTTCTTAATTTTTAGTTTCATATTAGTTGAATATGAGTGTTTTTTTTAAAAGGAGTAATACAATTATTTTTATTTTTAAATGGTTTTTATCATTTTCATTTTTTATGGTTTAGGTTATGAGAAATATTATTAAAAATTACCATTTTTATTTTTCACTAGTTTTCATTCTTTATGTATAACAAGATAAAGTTTATAATTTGATAGCAATTTTTGTAGTGGACACTTATATTTTTATGTAGAGTCTATATTTATGTCTTTATATGATAATTATTAAACTTAATGGACAATACAATTTGCTATAATCTATTATCTTTCCCACTTTTACATTCTTTTAAGGATTATATATAAATTTACAATTTTAAGTTTTTTTTCAACATTTAATTTATAAAATAGTTAATATTAAAATTTCTCTATTTGAAACATTGTCAAGTACTTGCTAAATGTTTAAAGAGAGAATATGCAACAATATATTATAATGGTTAGGGTTTACTATAATGATTTGTTGAATTGTCTATCCATACCACTTTGGTGTGTGCCCTAAATATCATATGTGCCTTCAAGTTACACTTAAAACTTGTGTTATTTATTAATATGTGTTTAGGCTTATGAACTTCTTCATTCAGTAAGCTTTGCACCCACATATAGAAATGTCTTGGAAAAGGACGATCATCATGTCCAACAACTCTAATCACAAACTTCCACAAAGTCAAATTCTTTTACAAAGTAGTTATGTTACAAATAATGTGTTTTCCAGATACCATGTATGCATTGCTACTTATGTGAATTTGTTGGGAACTTTGTTTTGGGGAAACCGATTCTGAGTTGCGGGTGGAGCAAGTGGCAGAGAGCCATTGTGGAAGAAAGAGAGTTGTTGCGGGTTGTGGAGAATAGGCAGACAAGTGGCAAAGTGTGAACAAGTGGCAGCACAGGTGGCAAGAACAGTTGACAACGAACAGGCAAAAAGACTCCTAGAGGTAGAGCCAAGCGCAGAAGGAAACAGTAAATGGCTGAGTGCACCAGACCAATCGAGCGAAGAAGGGGCGAACACTGCCAGTGCCACAAAGAAGAGATAGATAAGAAAGGAAAAGGAACGAGGAAACAGATTTAGTTCACTGATTTTGTGGGTTCTGTATTGTATTGAACTTTGCGGAGTCTAAAATGTAGTGTATTGCTCAAGAAATCTAATATATGGAAGGTGTTTTGTGGACTTGTTTGATGTGCTCAATGTATGACTTTCTATGTATGATGTTCGATCAATTATTTAAAATTTTATCATAGCTTTCTTTGATACATGTAATATGATAGTTCATCTCTTAACTAGTATGCGATAAGAGTGTTCTTGCATGACTGTAATGTTTGGATGAATGCTAACTAGTTTCAATTCGGTAGTATGGTTCAAGCTTTCTTATCTTAGTGAGGTCATGGCAGGCCTCAGGTGAGACTCCTTGCTCGCCTTTGAGCAGGGTGAAAATTCCAGCGTTGTCCTAGACTAAAGAAGAATCTTGTTGGCCCCGAGTCTGAACTTGGGTCTTTCCCAGAAGTCACCCTTTTGTGCCAACAAAATTTTCCGTTGTCGGGACCTGAAAACTTATTGGAGAGCTAGATCATGGATCAAATATATATGAAAGGGAATTATGCAACTGGTGGGATAATCATGTAGATCGGTTCATATCGCGACAGGCTGAGCTCCGACATCAAAAGGAAAGGAATATTAAAGATCAACTCCTGTTCTCTGACGCGGTGAGTGACTTTTATGAGATTTTTTGGGGAAAATTTCCTGAGGAGCTCTATAATTGGTTGCAAAGACTCTAGGTCAAAGCAACCCTTAGAGCATTGTGTTGATTTTGTCGCAATTGGACACATGCAGATTTGACGACATTGCACAGACTGGATACTGAGCTAACTCGAGCTATATACTTTTGGGTTCGAACTACATTGGAGGGATATATTGTGGATTTTGCCACTGAATGTTATCAATCCTTTGCTAAAGCAGAAGACGTATTTAAATTCGGGTTGAGGGGAAATATGTTGAAAGAAATTCCTTTGTGGATCAAGGCTCTAATGGTGGATGAGGGACTAATGGCTCTCCAAAGTCCTATGATGGAAGCCTAAACCTCTAGTACCGGGGGAAGGACTTGAGGGAGAGATGCTACGGAAAAGAGAAAAGGGGGAATAGGGAAATGGACGTCAAGACTTCTAGCAAGTTGAGAGAGCTAAGAGCACATCAGAGGGCATAAATCACTGAGAAGTGGCGGGAAAGGGTTATACGGGAGTTTGAAACACAGAAGAGGAACATACAACAGAGAAGAGGCGTCACAGATGACATGGGGGAGAGAATATGAAGAAGGACCCCAAGGAATGGAAGGGTCTGCCAGAGAAGTTAGATAGGTTCATAGGAGCCCATACCGAGAAGAGAATGGAAAGATGTCCAATAAAGAGGAGGACGTGTGCCTCGGGGATGTGTCCGATGCTGAGTTGCACATTATGATGGAACGACTCTTCCGAGAGAGACAGGCGACCATAACACAAGGTAATTCTATTCCCCAAGTTCCGAGTAGCATTTTTCCTAGCCTTCCCCTGGTACTTTATCACTTGTCTGATAAGTTTTTGATAAAGTTGCAAAGGTCAAGTAAGTTACATAGTATTCAGTCTACAGTGAAAGTACACGCTAGCAGTAGTGCTAGAAAATTCATTTCTCAACTAGGAAGTAGAGGTTTTATACTATTTACTCCTACACAAGAAGAAATGGCAAGATCATTTACCCAATATCTGGAGTTCTCTGGAAAACGGAACGGTGATGTAGAAAAACATGGTTACCTATGTGAGGCAATCTGGAGAGCTTGTCAGACACTAGATGCTGTTAAATTGATTGAATTCCAAACCACACTGAGGGAAAGAGCATTGCGATGGTTTATCAAATGGTTTGAGGTGCACCAGAATCCTGTTATAGATGATGTTAAAAGAGAATTTGTACAGGAGTTCAAGCTCCCATAGACTAATCAACAAGGGCTATCTGAATTATGGGAGATCAAATAGAGAGAAGGAGAGACCGCTTGGGACTTAATGAGAAAGTTCAAGGATGCAATTGGGAAACTGAGTTACTTGATTGATCTGAATCAGTAAGGTGACTGGTTCATCAAGGCCTTTTACCCCTTACAAGAATGTCATTGACCCAGCAGAAGTGTTATCACACTCAAAATTTTCAAAATTTGTTTTGATAAGGTCACCATAGGTTTCATGTTATATCATGTTGGTTCATGCATTTGATGAAGAATTTATAAAATCATGTTTAGCCTATGTAAAAAAAAAAAAAAAAAACAATTTTTGATTCATGCCATGTCAGCGAAATCCATTTTATATCATTAAGTTTTTACACCCATGCCTTAAAATCAATAAATGAGCCACTTGTGCGAATACAGTGGCATAATAGAAGATTTTACTACGAAACCGCCTAAACATTTCGTAGCACTCATTTTCCAAAATAAAATTGATGAATTCTCATTTTCTATTGGTTTTAGGGAAAGGTGAGATCACCTATTAGGTTATGACAGTTATCCAACATGTGAAATCATAAGTGATTGTCATCATTGCACTTTTATTTCTCCATTTGTCATTTTCCCTCTCATATTATAATTTCATCATTTTCACCCAAGCTCCTCTCTGTTATTAACCCTTCAACCTTAGCATGTATTGGTCGTGTTTAACCCTTGAAAAGTTTAGCTTTTTGACAAGCAACTTGCTGTCCAAAAGTAGCTTGTTGTCCAATTTGTCTTTGTTAAGTCCCTATATTAATAGTGTAGTCCCTTATTATGTTAGTGTAGCTACCCTTATTGTTATTGTCGTACCCCTGTAACCCCATATTATTATTATTGTGCCTTTAAATTATTATTGTTAGGTCGGTTAGGATTACATTGTGGCTCCACTAGGATTACATTGTGGCCCCATGGACTCCTATATATAGAAATGAGGTTTTGTCATTTGTATCATTCAATAATTGTTCATTCATGTAATGTATTGGAGGTTTCCCCCTCGAATTGGATTATTTCTAAGGCGTTTATATCTCTTTTCTTCTATTTTTGGAGCTAGTTTTACAACAATCTTTATAGGTGTCACATGTTTAAGAGGGAAGCTTGGTTATAAAGGGAGATGGTCATGCACAAGAAATCATACAGAGGAGGCTCTGTGGATAAGATAGAAGCCCATGGAACTTAAGTTATTCATGGATGACCCCTAGCTTTTTCGAAGCATGCACTAGTTCAAGTTGCTTGAATTTCTGTTGGAGCTAACAAGGAAATCGCTGTGTTTTTGGACTGTTTGAGCAGTAAGTTTAAAGAGAGCATTATGGATGAAAAGAGATGAATTTGGAAATACTGAAAGAGGTTATTGTCAAGAAAAAGCAAGGAAAAATAACCTCTTTCACTTTTCTCACAGGTGCTACCAGTTTGGACATTCGAAGATGTCTTTGGGACCTATTTTTAGAAAACAAAATTTTCTTGTTTTATACATGTTTTTAAAATGCAGATTATGAACAACTGGAGATGGTATTTAAAAAAAAAAGAGGAGATTTTTTTCTTCAAAACATGTTGATATACAAAAGCCTTCTCTAGTTTTGCAAAATATATCAAGCATTCGGAAATATGAGTTCATTTCAAAACTGAAAATTCTGCCTTTTTTAGGTATTTTCATAGCGTGCTTTAGGGTTGAAGCCATAAAAACGTTACGAAAATTTTTGTAGGTGCATTTTTTCTTTGGAATCTAGTTTTATGAAGAGTTAAGGAGGGAAATTGATAGTGTTTAGCGCTTTTAACCCAACAAACATGTCCACATCAACAAAGAGAGCTAACAAGTGGCAGAGGTTGGTGAAATGAAATATGTTACTAAACTACGCTATGAAACCGCCTAATGACACTCTGTTTTTGTAGCAAGGAGCTTTGGGTTGTATTTTATTATCTTGTAAGTGTTTTGAAGGTCAGCTAGCCACATGTAAAGGTCAAAGACAGTCAAAGGAATGTTTTTTATGCATGTTTGGTCTTCGACAAAGTTATCTAGCTCATCAGTTCATCATGGAGGCATTATCATGTGTGATGGCACCATTTCCTTAAAAATAGGAGAATCAAATTCATAAAGACAGTGAGAGCATTTATATCTTAGTCATGGTTAGTGCTACTTAAGCACATGATCCTTTTCAATGTAAACAGGTTTTTCTTTTAGTTGAAAAGTGTAATAAATAGGTAGTTGAGTCCTATTAGGTTTATAACTCCTAAAGTTAGTAGGTGTCATTATCATTACCATGTATTTGGCTTTTTAGTTAGATTAGGTGTCAAGAAGAGGATTCGAAGGTCCAACTTGAAGGTAGATCCAATGTGAAGGTGCTGAAGCCTATTAATAGACAGAATATTGAATAACAAAGGGTTGGAAGATGTTACTTGTGACTACTACTATTGTAAATTGTTCTGATCAGTAATAGACAGTGGTTGTGGGTTTTCTCCTTCACCTAAGATTCATTTGATGTTTTCATGAACCTTGTCCTATGTATCTTGTTACTTTTATTTCAATATATTAATGTTTGATTACTCAGAATTCATGTTTCTCTTGCTCTGACTTCCTTCAAGCATTAAACTATTGTACATCTTTCTCAATATCCTACTTTCAATATCTTGATATTCATTACTCAGAATTCATGATTCTCATGCTCTGATTTCCTTTGAGCATTTATCTATTGAGTAAATTCAATGTGTGTTGTCCTTTCATTTAAATATCTACATGTCTCAGCTTCATTTAAATATCTATTGAGGGCCTTTTTCATTGAGTTCCCTATCACTGACTCCATAATCCCAATGGTAGCAAATCTTCTACATTTTCCACCTACAATCATAAATAGTCAAGTTATTATCATAGAGTTAGCCATTTAGTAGAGTTTTCATTTCAAATCCTTTGATAATTTGAGAGAGCCCTCTCGGGCTGAAGAGGCTAATCTTCAGTGAAAAGCTGGTTTGAAATAGTTATTTCAGGTTGACCATTGCAGTAGCCCAACTGGACTCAATTTCGTGATAATAAGAAGATTGATACACTCCAAGACACGCTGGAACAAGTGATGAAGATTGAAGCAATGGTTGGCTATCCACAGGCATTCAAGGGAGGAGTAGCCACCCACGACCCTTCCATATTGGGATTGTAACATCAGACAACAAGTTTGACATAAAAGCTCAAATATATGCAGCCATCACGACCAGCACGGCCTAATGTGTGGTGCACACATTGCCTATTGGAAGGACATTTGGTTTTCGAGTGTTCGAGGTTGTGAGGAAATACCGTTGGGAGATCAACAGGAGGAGCGCAAGGGACACCACCCATGGGAGGAGTCGTGCAAGTAAATACTCAAGGACTGTACCAAGTGCCCCAGGTTTTCCGAACTAGCAAACTCCAACTCCAACCGAATATTGCGAAATTTGCAAAGGAGTTGGTCATCCTTCGCGTCTGTGCCCCATATTACAGAGGTATTCAAATATCTCGAATAATGTCTCTTCTGAATTATCTGATTCAATGACCCATCACATAGATTAGTGCAGAGCCTTGGACGCATTAGCAGATTGGCTGGATAGGTCCTCCTACAGGGTAAATGAGGCTCTGAGGGGATGAGGAGGATCAGGAATGCGAGGAGGTAGGATGGGAGGAAGAGGACCCTTGATATGCTACAATTGTGATCAAGAAGGCCATGTAGAGAGAGAATGCATGGTGTTCTCAGTGTAGAGTGAATGCACATGTCATGGAAGATTGTCCCGAATTAATTTAAATTTGGGAAGAAAAAAACAAGAAACAAGGAGCTTCCTGGTCAATGCAGAACTAAGATTAGCTGAAACATAGCCTCTACCCAGTGTGGCCATAATAACCTAAGGAGGAAAGAAAACGGGAGAGGATGCAAGAGAAATGGAACTGATAAAACTAATCAAACCGACATCACCGAAGAAGTTTTATGACTCTGAAAAACAGAAATAATACTTCAAGGAAGCATTGGAAACATTTTCAAAGTTATGAAGCCATAAGGACATGCAACAAATGCAACTAGTGAAAGAAGGTGGAAAGGTTGCAACAACAGGAACACCGATAGAAGAATGGTTCAAGCTATTCTTGAGCATTGTAAATGACGCTGAGTGTATGGAGCTGAGCGACGCTTTTTGGCAGATGGCTCTACCACTAGAAAGCAACACAGATCATCCATTCAGCAACCCTTGGAGCCCCGGAGTGCCAAAGCTGGAAGAGATGTTGTTGCATCCCTTGTTGGTCACCATCGATGGCAGGGAGGACGAGCATAAATGTGAGAGTAAACATCGACTATGACGCCGACAATGACTGCAATTAAAACTTAAATGTGCATTAGGTGACACATGTCAGAGATTGTGTCAAAGACGATGAATCTCTACAGTGTCACAAAATAGAACCTCATAATAAAAAATGCCTTCGGTGTAAATATGACATGTATTAACCTATGGTGGAAGCGTAAATGGTGGAGCATAGTTTATGGTCATGTATTAAATCATATAAAAGGAATATAAACTATGGTATCTTAACTACATGGAGCATAAGATAAGGTTACGTAAGAGATAAGTTTGGATCGACAATGTCAATGTATGGCATTTATAATAAAATGTTACCCAAACTAAGTGGCGAAGTTAAATATGGAGCGTAATATATTATGGTTACATTGGAGCGGAAATGTGACATTTGTAAACCATGTGGAGGAGTTTAATGCTAACGGTTTGATAATGCATATACGTGACAACAAATTTAAAGCCAATGGGATTTTCGAAATATGGATAATGTTTTAAAACCTTAGTTTATTTGTCATATGCAATGCATATAGATATCCACCGAATTATTAAAGGGGTTTTAAAATGTATGATAAGGTTATGCGCCATATATGGTTAATGAATAATTTAAAAATGATACATGTTTAATGTATGCGCTATGGTGTTCAACTCTGTTTTCACCAAGACATAACAACCAAACACCCTTCCAAGAATAGCTCAGGAGATTTGACCTTAGCAACTGCCCGAGCTCCTATAAAAGGTTTACCACTACACCAATGCAATAAGATTTGACTATAAAGGGAGAAAATTTTTTTTTGAAGGTTTGGCAGTAGATACTCTTTTGGGCATAACTTGAGCGTCCTTGGGCCTTTCGGTGAGCGGATACAGGTGTTGGAAATCTGAGACAGGGGGATTTCTTTTTACAGTAACCAACAATGCATGCCTACACAGATCAGTTGGTGAAATCTCTTATAAAGATACTCTTTGGATCATTTCCTAATAAAATGGATGCCCACTTGGAAGCGAACCTGGAGATGTAGTCTAAGAGGGACAAACTCCGTAATTAATGTTTTCTTTCTTATGCGTATTTTTTTTTCTTCTATTTTATTCTTCATTTAAGTTCTCTAAGTTTATGTTTAAGGCGTAGAAATAACTCTTCATTCATTCACATAAACGTTTCCTTAGTTAATAGTGCAAATAATCAATCCTCACAATTTCAGATCACTTAATAATGTTATTAATATTATAGCCTCTCTTTTTAATCACAAATACTATTAAAATATTCTATTACTAATATTCTCCAATAATAATAATATTAACCAATAATATCACAATTAGTTATGTTTATTATAACTTTATTATTAAAAAAATTAATAATATTCCCTCATAATAAAATATTAACTAATTTATTAAGTGAATTTTTGCATAAAACCTATATAATTTTTATTAATGTATAAAATTTACATTTTTTTGGACAAGAAAATATTAATTAATAATATTACCATTAATTATACTTTTATTATAACTATAATATTATAATTTTCTACATAATATTTTGGAATGTTAATTATTTTTAAAATATTAATAATATAATCCCTCTATAATAATAACAATGTTATTATTTTTAAAATATTAATTATATAATCTCTTTATAATAATAATATTTAATAGTAATATTAATAATTACAATATTATTATTTATTTTAAAGTATTAGAATTTTAATATTGTAATGATTCATTATTTTCATATTTGGTCTTGTCGATTTGATTTGATAAAAAAATTTAATATTTTATTTATAAATTGATTGAGTTCCTCTTTATCTATGTTTTTTTAGCTTATAATTTTTAACGATGGGAAATCTTCACAAACCTTGATGGCTGAAAAAATTCATGTAAAGTCATGGTTTGTACCAGAATATTAATTGAATTTCAAAAATAAGATTTAATGGATGCTTCATTGAGCTAGAGAATCCCATCACTTTTTACTAAATGAAAGTGGACTGATACTAAGAAAATGAATAACTATCTAATGAATAACCATTAAACATGAAAATGAATAACTATCTAATGAATAACTATCTAATGAATTCCCTATAGAAAACAGTTCCCAATTGAAATCTTTATCAAACCAGAGGAAACATAACCATTAAACATACTATGGTCTCTACCAACCACTCCAAAATGCTTCTTAAGGTGGAGCAATGCTTCTTAAGGTGCAGCAATTGATTTAGTAGTAAGTAGAAGGTGCAGCAATTGATTTAGTAGTAAGTAGTACTGATTTAGATGATTACAGAGTAAATTTTACACTAAAAGTGGTGCAAGAAAGGTTTGTCTCAGTTTTTGAAGAGGCCTATAAGAAGGATAATATTATATATCTTTAGGATATATTTCTTCAGTTTGTGTTTGATAGTTCAACTTGCATGGTGTTTGGAAAGCACATCAGGGCTCCTGCAGCTTCCTTTGTCAAAGTAATTGATGAAGCCACTGAAGCATGGGCCTATAATCTAATCATTCCTCCTACCCATGAATTTTCTGAACATGGTAAACTCTACAGAGACAAAAGAAATCGTTAATATAGTGAGCTAGAAAGAGTGAGCTCGCTAAGAATAATTCAGAGAACAAAGTGGGTACTGATATTCTCTACAGTTTTTCTAAGCTTGCGGAGAAAGGGCGATCTTCTTTTGACACCTTGTAACAAGAAATCACCCATTGAAGTGAAATAAAGGTATTGATATACACAATTGTGAAGGTGATAAAAATTCAGTGATTATGGCAAGGAATTCTAATTCTGCAATTCGCAGTATGCCATCTGCGATAGTGCACTTCATAGTATGCCATGAATCTATGCTTCGGGATCGGTGTCAGCTCCAGTTTCAATGGGGTTGATGTTGGTGGAGTGATGGATCCATGAACAGAATATGGATTCCTCAGAGCCATGGACCCTGTTTTTTTGCTAGTGTGGCGTAAGCTCAGGTCTTACTATTTCACAATTCATTCAAGCTCGGTAAGAATTGAAAAGTAGCTACAATAGACACCTGGTGTAGGAGGGTCTTTATTCATATTTAGTAAAATAATGGGAGATACATATATTGTTATACAGATTTATCTCGTACAATTGTTGTTATGATATATAACAATTCAAAGATCCTGAGCCTTTCATTTTAGTAAAAAGAATGGGAGATACATATATTGTTATACATATTTATCTCATACAAATGTTATGATATATAACTATTCAAAGATCCCGTGCCTTTCATTTTAGTTAAAGAATGGGAGATACATATATTGTTATATAACATGTATTGTTATCTGTATTTATCTCTTTTAGTTAAAGAATGGGAGATACATATATTGTTATCCGTATTTATCTCATACAAGTGTTGTTAGGCTATAAAAAGTTATTCAAAGATCCTGAACATTTGCTGATGCACTGAGCATATTCTCAAAAGATCTGAGATATAGCCAAAAGAATATAGCTTACTGCAAATATTTAACTCTTATCACCATAAATGTTTGCCTATTATTCTCCAGATTCTGATTAGCCTTTGATGATATACTGATCATATTCTCAGAAGATCTGAGATGTATAGGCATAAGGATATAGATTGGGGTAATGTTTTATTATTATATTGGCATGATATTACATATTCAGTTTAGTTTTTTACTATATATTAATTTGTTAATGACCAAAAATTTATGCTATTTATTCATACTTAATACTGGAAATTCAAATTTTATTATTTTTTACTATTTAAATTTATTTATTTGTAAAGTGATTAGTTAAAATATTATTATGGATTATTATTATTATTATTTTTACTATTTTCGTAAATTACAGCTTTTCTTCCTATCATAAAAAAAAAAAATAGATATATATATTAATAAAAACTAAAACAAATATATATATATATATATATATATATATATATATATATATATAATATTTGTTAATCATATTTTTTTTAATTTTGAATAGAGATATTTAACAATACAATGTTTTATTTTGGTAATGAAATATTTATTTCTTTATTCTTCTTAATTTAATTAATCTATGTTTAAGCTAAACAGTAATATGTAAATAAATAATGACTTATTATTCACATTACTATCAATGTTTCACTAGATAAATGGTTTTGACGTACCTTCCCTTTAGAACAATTAAAATATTTATTTTCTCGGTAATCACTATGAATGGATGGGTTCAATATGTATTACTGGTTCTAAGCATTTCCATTTCTGTTAAGAGAGGGTGTAGGATTAACTTTGTTAATTTTTTATATTTTATTTTTATTTATTATCAATATTATTTATTATTTTCAATATTTTGGTAAATAATATAATTTTATTTTAATGTAGAGTATATATTTATATCTTTATATGATCATTATTAAATTAATGGACAATACAATTTGCTATAACTTATTATCTTTCCCATTTTTACAATCCTTTACAGATCATATATAAATTTACAATCTTAAGGTTTTTTTAAACATTTAATCTATAAAATAGTTAATATTCAAATTTAGCTATTTGAAACATTGTCAAGTGCTTAATAAATGTTTAAAGAGTGAAGATGCAACAATCTATTACAATGGTTACAATTTACTATAATGGTTTGTTGAATTGTCTCTCCATACCACTTTGGTGTGTTCCCTAAATATCATATGTGCCTTCAAGTTACACTTAAAACTTGTGTTATTTATTAATATGTGTTTAGGTTTATGAACTCTTGCATTCACTTAGCTTTGCACCCACATATAAAAATTTCTTGGAAAATGATAGTCATCATGTCCAACAACTCTAACCACAAACTTCCACAATGTCAAATTCTTTTACAAAGTAGTTATGTTACAAATAATGTGTTTTATACATAACATGTATGCATTGCTACTTATGTGAATTCATGGCATAGCTCACATCCTAGCCAACAAATATGCAGAGATTATAGAATTATAACAAGATATCAAATGCCAACTCGGTAAGTAACCTATCTATAATATTTTTAAATAGTGGTGAATTGACTAAAATTTTTGTTTGAGTAAGTGAAAAAATGTGATTAATTCTTATGATTTCAAAATGGGTTCACCATGTAAAACCTTTATGAAGGGGTACATTGCATTGAAAATTGCAAACAACACTACTAAAGTGGAATGGAGTGATTGGAATAGTATAGTAGTTAGAGTGCACTCCGGCTTCAATCAAATGTGATTGAGTTATTCTCAAGAACTTGATCTATGTTCGGGCTACATTATATGAGCTTGAAACTAGTAGGGATCCTTTGAACACCAACCAAACAACCTTACAATATGTGGTGGAAAATTGTACAGG
>JAXQQM020068543.1:0-76055 GCA_034641835.2 Pinus albicaulis | reverse complement strand
CGAGATCAGAATTTCGGAAGGACCTCCTAACCAAACATATGTTCGTATTCATGATCCAAGTTTCATTACGCGAGGCTCACTCACCTATATTCCCCTCTGGGAGCTAATCGGAATAGATCTTATGAAGGGTTGACCCCAATATATGGGTTATTCAAGATCACAATGGAAAGACATTTTCCAATCTAAAAGGGCAAGATGCGGAAATATATTATGCGCTTCCCACCCAAGAGCAGACCTTCAACGATGAATGGGCTACTACTCATGCAATTAATTTGTCATAAAATTTAAAAGGATAGTGGGAAGACCTGGAAAAGTTCTGTCTCAAGAAGGATCATGAGTATCAGACGGTAGGTCTCAGGAAGGTCTACAAATTTGTAGCCGAAATGCTATGTAGGATGTATGGCCGCCCATATTCCACCTTCTTCAATGGCTCTTGGGTCTCTTTAATGTACGCTGTCACTGTGTATGGTACCCACTTCAACTGGACCAACATGATAATAGCCGCCCTCAGGTCAAACATATCTGCAACACTAGCACCTAATGAAGGGTTTGTGTCATAATTTTACATGGAATCCTATCTTCTGGATGCAGTGTGTGCCAAGTGCCATTTTGAGGGGTGGTCACACAATTGGGACCCAGAGCATGGCGGTCTGATTCACAAAGATCTAATGGTGTTCTGGGATTCTAGGTACAAGAAAGACATAGAGTCGATTGCACGCAATTTCATCCCTACCCTCTAGAGGAAACTATTTGGAAGAGATGCCCCATGTATGTCTTGGCGTGACAATGAGACGATAACCCAAGTAGCCCACTGGTTCCCTAACGTGGAGGGTACTTTCATATGAGTTTTTGGGTCGCTCAAGGCTCCTCATGCACTACCCCAATTCGTCACCGACAAGTTCCTACTCCAAGAAGTATGCTACCAATTGTCACAGGGATTTTCAAAAGTTATAATTAAGGGTAAGAATAAGCCATGGCCCACTCTGCCTCTCACTATTGGTGCATACATGATGAAAGATTTCAAGGAAGTAGAGGCAAAGGCCAAAAAAATCAGAGGATTTTGTTTACCCCCTTTAGCACACTGGACATATGATCCTGAGAGAATCATCCCAACCCATTGTAAACGGGAAAAATTCAAATGGAGTTACCAGCATACCGAGTGCCCTGCCGAAGACAAAATCAGGAACTAGTATAACAAGGACAGAGAGGCTTCCCTAGAAGAATCAACTAGCCAGGATGATTAGACTCTAGAAGACAGAATCCATACGTTGGGAGGAGCATCATCATCAAAGGCCAAGAAGCCTGAGACCGGCATAGGTCTTAACCCCTCCTCCCAAAAAAAGGGAAAAGAGGTTGAAACTAAACAAGAAGCTGAGTAAAAGGCAAAGGAAGAAGAAGACAGGTGAAAGAAACAATTGAAGGAAGAGAAGAAGAAGAAACGGGTAGAAGAAAACTGCAGAAAAAAGGAAGAGGAACAGAAGAGGAAAGAGGAGGAAGAAAAGATGGAAGCTGAGCACTAGTTGAAGTTAAAACAAGATGAGGCAGAAGTAGAATGCTAGCTAAAGGAAGAAAAAGGAAAGGCAGAAGCAGAATGTCGGCTAAATGAAGAACATGATAAGGCAAAATTAGAGCGTTGTCTAAAGGAAGATCATGATAAGTAAAAAGTAGAGCACCGGCTGAAGGAAGAACAGGACAAAGCAAGAGCCGAAGGAAGTAGGACTCTGTTCTCATCAAAAAGGGAAGAAACAAAGTTTCCACCCATCGAGATACCTCTGAAAACTCTATTTTTTTTCACCCTCTCAGAACTGGGTACCTTCGAAGATCTAGATGAGGGAGTGCTCGATCTCACCAAACTCACCTACGATCAATTTACACACAATATTAGGTAGGAAAAGAGGAGATGTTTGGCACAAGACCCTACAGTGCCCCTTGCAATCACTACAGGAAAGGATATAATCTTGGACACCAAGACTAATTCGGTCATGATTGCCTCAACCAGTACCGCTTTTGCGGTAGCTACAGAGGAGAACATGAGCATGATGAGCAAAGAAATTTTGTCCTTACAGAACAAACTGCAGACCTCCGAACTCAAGATGGCCAAAGGAGAGCAAGAAATAAAGTGCTACAAGAAGATGTCGGACAATTTCAAACCAGAGATACCCCTGTTAATGAAATATCACTCACTATACAGGGAGAACTAGTCACTTTGGAGGTCTCCATGAAACAGGTCTATGAAGAAATGTTTACCATAAAACAAACGGTACCACCTCTACTGAAGGCACAACCTTAAACTAAAAGGAGAAACACACAGATATAGGAAGTGTCTACTGCATTGGGCGAGATATTGGAGTGGTCTAACAGGTACCCACAAGCCCCGACCGCATTACCTAGAAGAGATTGGATTGCCACCCATAATGACAAAGTTGAATTCCCAATAAAAGTACAATCTAAGGAAAATATCATCAAAGATCTGGAGAAAGTAATGTCCGCATATGAACATTTGATTAGCGGCATCGACTTAATGGCCGAGGTACACCACATCCCTTCGTTGGGTGCACTTGGAGAAGAGAAAACATGGGAAGAAGTCTCCAAAGATATCCACACATTTTTACAGCCCATGAGGCAAGTAGCCACCTCGCAAGACCTACTGGCATCAAGAGAAAATATGGTTCAATTTATTGTAACACCAGTCTGGATATACACTAAACTAGCCTCCTTGTTGAACTAGATCACAATCAAGAGGGAAAATTTGATTCCAAACATTCTGGAATGTCTTCACAGGTTGAGAGAAGATATGCCTTAGGTCTCCCCAATAGCTGCAGATTATCGGGCTTGGCAGACCTACCTCAAAGAGCAGCAGCAGATAGATTTCCCAAGCCTCGCAACCACCCAACTACTTCCATCATCAAGGTGCATATAGTAGCAAGTAGAGGAGGTTGCAGATCGCAACAGTTGAAAGATCACAGATCATAGCCATAGCCAAGGTCGCATGTGGAAATTTCCCTCAAGTCACAAGGTAGGCCAACAGTCGGGAAGACGAAAAGTTAGGGATACCCAAGGTTCAATTTTGTCTTATAAATACTCCCTTCCGGGAACTGTAAAGGTTCATTTTTTCAATTACTCCAAAGGAGCAAAGAATTGTATAGCATTGAATACACTCTTTATGAATGAATGCAAGAACTTGTTTTGATTCTACTCTTGGATCTCGTTATCACACTAAAATTTGATATTAAAACTCTGTAAGTTTACACTGTTTTAGTCATAGTGTCAAATAGATCTTGAGTCACATTAATCTTGATAAAGGGTAGGTTATAAGTTTAGAAGTCTTAAAAAGTCAGTTTTCAATTTCAAATAAAGTCTTTAGGTCTCATCCCATGGTTTAAAAGTCACATCATTCACTTAGAAATCATGTCATCAACTTTCGGATGAATCCCCTACAATTATCCACAAAACCGCAGTTTTGTAACATGTTTAGTTCAAAAATTGAGTTTTTCCCTATGAAAGCGTTGCTACTTTCATAGTTCATTTTAGCAAAAATGCACTATGTGCCCTATCAAAGCGTGGATTCTTAAAAATGTCATGTCAAAGCCTAGAAACTGTCAGAATCCATTAGGTTATGATAGGGTAATGTCATGGTGAGTCAGTTATGGGTCATATTGGAAATGCTGAACCATTCATATCCATCATTACTATAGCAAGGGTGTCATTTTGTGAAAAGGGATTTCAAATTTGAAAAGTCTTGTCTATTTAACTCATTCCAGTCTTCATTTATTCATACTAAGCTATGAAACATATTTGTTTCGAGTTCAAGCTTATGGTTATCTTATACCAAGGCTATTTTCATACATCATCAAGCGAGACTGATCCTTTTATCAAGCAAGGTTGATCCTTTTATCAAGAGAGGCTGCCAAATCAAATCAAGAGAGGTTGATTATTAAATTCTGAAGGAAGAAAAGTTTGGAAGAGTCATAAACACTCATTTAAGAACTAGCAATAGAAGTTTAAGGAGCCAGGTGGAAGATCTGGAAACACGACTGAAATGGTCTCAAGAAAATTTGAAAAGACAATGAAACAGAATGATAAGTCTATAAGACAATCTTTGATCAAAATCAAGGTAAAATTTGATGAAGATTGTATTTTCAGGGTCATATTGTTGTATTTTTGAAATGGTACTAATAACCTTAAGGTTTATGTATCTCCAAATTAAAAATTTTGAATAAATTTTCAACAAAACTTCCTACACAGCAGTTTCGTAGTGCAGCTAGTGCAAACTTGATCAAATGTGCTACGAAATTGCTGAAGCAGCCTTTTCACCATGAAGAGAAAAACTCAGTTTTTTGGTTTTAGTAGTCAACTTCCAAGGGGGTTTGTGGGCAACTGAAAACACATTTTTGAAAATTGAAAGACGTTTTTCTTCCTAACATACCTAAATACAAAAAAATCTCTCATTTTCTTCACAAGTGTTATCAGTTGGGAGATACAAGGCTTTCTTTGAAGCCATATTTTCAGAAAACAGAGTTTTCATGTTTTACACATGTTGTTCAAAGACAGTTTCTGGATAGTAGGAGAGGTATTTCAGAAACCCACGAGAGGCTTTTGTTCAAAACATAATGGCATACAAAAGCCTCCTTCAGCTTCACAAAATGCATTATGGATGAGGATATAAAAGCTCTCTCTCCACACTTATTTTTCAGATAAAAACAGTAAGGTAAAATGACCAATTCATAGATGAAAGATGAAGGTAAAGTTTGACGAAACTTAATTTGAAATGACTACTGGAGGTGTGTTAATGACATATGAATAATTCCTTGAAGAAAACAAGTCAAAGGATTGATTGGAAAAAGAGTTAAACATTGCGCTACAAAACTAAGCTACTTTCGTAACGCAGGTTTACCCTTAATATTTTTTGCACCATTCGAATTATAGTTTCTGCATAGATGGAGGATTGAAGATCTATGGTTAATTTTTGGCAACATGAAACCTGTACATATGATCTATTAATGATAAAATTAATCAAAATAGATAAAAGCATCAAAGGAGATAAAAGACAAGAAAACATGCTTCCTAATTTTTAGGACAGTTTTTATCATCAGCAGCAGGACCACATCAAAGTTGAAGGCAGCATCCAAATTCAACCTCATGGGATAGCAGGTGGAAAAGGTTGAAATAAAGATTAGATAAGGTTTTTAGGAGGATATTTAAGAGTTTCAGTCCTATTAGAATTAGGACTTTTCATAAGCATTATAACTGTTAAATTTGTAATAGGACTCTATGTTAGTTTTATAGCTATGTTTGTAATAAATACCATATTTTATGGTTAGAATAGGTGTCAAAGCATGGGAATTCCTATTCTCTAGTGGAGAATAAATAATTCTATATTGTAAATTTTCTATAAAGAGTATAAGGTCGAAATCCAAGGGGTTAGAAATTTTATTAGCAAAGGACTGTGTTTTGGAGGTCATTGTTTTTACAGCTTAATATAGAGTTTCACTTAGATAACTCAAGATTCATGAATAGTTCTTGTGTGTTATTATTTTGATGGCAATAATTTCATTATTCCTTTGCAGCGGAATTTATTTATGATACTCAGAATTCACTGATGGTGCTCTGACTTCCTTCATAAGATAAGTTTACTGTGTGTTTCACTGTATTGCAAACATTCCATTCACGGAGTTACATTAAATATGTTGACTTCCATGTAGGTAGGCTATGTAGGTTTGCCGAAGATTATCATGACTCCATAAGCCCAATGAATATTTGCTAATGTGTTTGCAACCAACTACATGTTTATACATTTTTATATATAGAGTTAGTCATCTATCTATATTAAAAATCATAAACCCTTGAGATATCCCTATAGGTTGAGGAGGCCCTCAGCCTGAAATGACAGTTAGACATCAATGATTACAAGCTTTACTTGATAGGCAACCACCGGAGCAGAAGGATTACTTTGTGATAAAATATTTGATGGGAGTTAATGTGTTAACATTGTGAATATTTTTGTCTTCATAGTATAGATGCGAGTATTTTAATTAAATCATCATTTTCCTCTTATATCATTTATACATTGACTCCTAATTTTATTAATGATGTTGAGTTGTTTACGGATTTTTTCCAGTTTTATACAAGTTGTTAAAAGACATTTTCTGGGCAGTAGAAGAAGTATTTCAAAAAACCAAGATAGGTTTGTGTTCAACGCAGCAGGGTCTCCAAAAGCCTCCTTCATTTTTTTAAAATACCTTTTTTATGAGGATATAAAAGCTCTGTCTCAACACCTAATGTTCAGGTAATGAAACAGTGAAGTAAGTGATAATTTCTTAATGAAGTTTTGTTGTGGAGAAGGACTTCACTTTTTGAAAAAATTTCAAGGATGAAATATGTCGATTATTAAAGCCTTTAGACATCATGTAAAAAGTGCAAGAAGTTTTAAAAACTAATATTTTTGAAAAATTCTGTGTAAAAAGACATGCACAACAGTTTCGTAGCACGCTACGAAACTACTGTAGGTGCAGTTTTGAGTCTATTATAAGGGTTTCAAGAGATAAAAACATCTATTTTTTGAGTTTTGATGCTACTAAAGGATGGAAAGGGTTCAAAAATGAATATCTAGGTCTCAAATCAAAAGAAACTGGATGTTTAAGAGATGTTTACAAAGACATATATTCTGTGCTACAAAAACAGCTGATATTTTCGTAGCGCAGCCATATCATATCTCTTTATACTCCTTCAAGGGCTTAATTTTGCATAGGTGGAAGGGAATGGTTCTATGGAAGTGATAACACATGTCACTTGTATAAAAAGGTCAAAATTTCCAGTAAAAGTGTTGGAAGACAAGCATGGAGGTAAGGGCTAAATTTCAGCAAACTGTTTCCTGGTTTCTAGGGCAGTTAGGTCATGGAATAGCAGGGTTCATAACAAAGCTGGAGGCATCACCAAATTCGACCTCATGAGGCTGAAGGTGGAAAAATAATTATTTAAGTCTTAGATAAGGTTGTTGAAACATGTTTTAGGAATTTTAGTCCTACTTGAATTAGGACTCTTCAAAGACAGTCAAGTTGTCATTTTGTAATTAATAAGCTTGTTTTATGGTTAGAATAGGTGTCAAGGATAGGAATTTGAATTCCTAGTGGTGGATCATAGTATCCAATGTTGTAATGACTCTATAAGAGAGATGAGGTCGAATTCCTCCAGCTTGGCATTTTTATTAGTAAAATAAGTTGTGTTATAGGAGCAGACTATGTGTTTTTTATCTTAATACAAAGATTAATTTTACTACTTAAGATTCACAAGGGGTTTATGTGTTTGATACTTCTATGGAATTTTTCTACTACTTATTTGCAGTGGTATGAGCATGTGTTACTTAGAATTCATTGGATAATTCTCTAACTTCCTTCACATGTTTGTAGACTGTGTTTATTCATTGTGTTACTATTTCATTTATAAAATTAAACCCTAAGTGCCTTGACTTCCATGTTAGCTTATTATGATGTTTTGTTGAAAAATAATTTCACTCCATGGCCCAATAGATACTTTCTAATTTTTAATTCAACCAGTTATACATTTTTATCCATTTCTATTTCTAGAGTTAGCCATTTAATCCTTAATTCAAAATCTTAAACCTAGTGAGAGAGCCCTCTCAAGTTGAGTAGGCTAAGCCTCAACTAAAGGTCTAGTTTGAAATAGTTACACTGAGGTAGCTTGACCAGTAGCCTATCAGGTCCTATTTTGGTGATAATATTTTGGTGCGTCTACTGGGAGTCTGAAGATTATTCATTCCCGTAATTAATAAGCTGAACTTCTGAAGGTAGTAGGAGCTTAGGAAGCTATTTGAGGCTACAAAACTACCTTGGAGACTCCACACATCAAATAATCAAATTGGAAGGTGACTCCACTGCTAGAAGATCAGTATCTTGATGAAGCTTCAAGATGAGCTCTATTGCAAGAATTAATGCCAAGTATGCCCCTATGAATTGGTCTCATATCCCTGGTTTTCCAAATCCTATGCCAAAGGTTGAATGGTTAGATGATATTCCAATATTTCCCACAAGGGAAAAGGTATTGTCATGAGGATCTTCAACATCCCCGAGAGGATAAGTTTCAGTTTGTGGATGAAGTTGCAGAGAACATGCAAAACGACATTCAAGTTTCAAAAGATAAAATTCAATCTCATAGTATTCATGATCAAGATCAGTCTTTTCAAATGATTTTACTGCCAAAACACAAAGAGGGGGTGTTGCTACCTTTCTTCTTAAAGATGGAGGAAGAATACATTTTTTTTGTAAATTAGTTTGAAAATAAGTTTAAAAGCACACAAATGAAGTCTTATGTGGTTGATCAAAGTATGGGTGAGTTTTCCAAAGCTACTAAATATCATGAGAAGCATCAAACTGACAATGTTTTATTTGACCCTATAGCTGAATATATGGCAAAGCTTTGCACCCTAGTGTTTCATTTTCATTTGCATTATGAATATCACATACATTATAAGTTGTTGTGGTCATCTCAGCATGATGTTCACTTTTGGTTCAAGCACATTCAAGAGATTCAAGTGTTAGATCAGATTGATGATTGGCTTCATTGGAAATTTCATATTGATTGAGCTAAAATGGAGTTATCAGCTGCTAGGGTAGGTAGGAGTATGTGAATAAGCTCAAGGTTGACAAAGAATTTTAGTAGGTGTAGTTTGAGTCCTTCTTGCAGAAATCATTAAATCTTGTGGAGCAGATTGGGTAGAATTTCGGATTTTTATTCTAAAGAATGGATAGCAGCACTGGAGCTATCGGTTCTTAGTGTACCACAGGGGCACACTATCCCCAGTGGAACCATTTTTATCACTATTAAAATTTTCTTAACTTGGTCAGTTTATACTTGCTCCTAAGTCATGGTATTAGATAGGTTTTGAGTCATTTTTTATGTTTTATAGGGTCTAAGCCATAGGTTACAAGTCTCATTTCGTCACCAAATAAAGTTCATAAACCTTTCTTTACTCTTTAGAAGTCTCATACCACGTTTTGAAAACCATATTTTAAGAAAAAAATAAATTAAGCCACGAAACCATGTTTTCATAGCGCATACAGTGTAAAAAACCTATTTTTTTCTATGAAAACACTTCTATTTTCGTAGTGCACTACGAAACCACTGAAGAAACCTTTTTTTTCATCAAAAACCCTGTTTTCTGCTTTTAGTAGTCTTTTTCCATAGGGGTTACTGCGCAACTAAAAATTCATTTTTGAAAAATGAAAGAATTTTTTCTTCCTAACATAATGAACTACAAAAAATTATTTCAGTTCCTTCAAATTAATTATGAGGTGGGAGAAATTGATCACTCAACTTGAGCTATGAAAACAACTAAAATTCATTGAGAGAAAAACTTTGTTTTCTGTTTTTAGCAGTCGAATTCATGATCATTTTAGCACCACAAGAAAATGCATTTTGGAATTATAAAGGAGTTTTTTCTTCCTAAAATCTCCAGCTACAATAACCTATCTCAATTTTCTCAAAAGTGTTACCAGTTTGGAGATCCAAGTCTTTCTTTGAAGCCATATTTTCATAAATCAGGATTTTTTCAGTTTTATACAAGTTGTTCAAAGATAGTTTTTGGGCAGTAGGAGAAGTATTTCAAAAAAAAAAGGTAGGTTTTTTTTCAAGACATCATGGTATCCAAAATCCTCCTTCAGTTGAAAAATACTTTTTGTATGAGGAGATAAAAGCTCTGTCTCAACACCTTTTTTTTAGGTAATGAAACGGTGAAGTAAGTGATAATTTCTTAATGATGTTTTGTTGTGCAGAAGCACTAAAATTTTTGAAAAAATTTCAAGGATGAAATATGCTGATTAATAAATCCTGTAGACATCATGGAAAAAGTGCAAGAAGTTTTAAAAACTAAGATTTTTGAAAAATTCTGTGTAAAAAGACATGCACAGCAGTTTCGTAGCGAGCTATAAAACTACTGTAGGTGTAGTTTTGAGTCTATTATAAGGGTTTCAAGAGATAAAAAAATATATTTTTTGAGTGTTGATGCTACTAAAGGATGGAAAGGGTTCACAAATGAAGATCCAGGTGTCAAATCAAAAGAAACTGGAGGTTTAAGAGATGTTTACAAAGACATATTTTTCGCTACAAAAACAACTGATATTTTCGTAGCGCAGCCATATCTGCTCTCTTTATACTCCTTCAAGGGCTTAATTTTACACCGGTGGAAGGGCATGGTTCTATGGAAGTGATAACACATGTCAGTTTTCTAAAAAGGTTGAAATTTCCAGCATAAGTGTTGGAAGACAAGCATGGAGGTAAGGGCTAAATTTCAGCAAATTGTTTCCTAGTTTCTAGGGTAGTTAGGTCATGGAACAACATGGTTCATAAAAAAGCTGGAGGCATCACCAAATTCGACCTCATGAGGCTGAAGGTGGAAAAAGAAGTATTTGTCTTAGATAAGGTTGTTGAAACATGTTTTAGGAGTTTCAGTCCTACTTGAATTAGGACTCTTCAAAGACAGTCAAGCTGTCATTTTGTAATTAATAAGCCTATTTTATGGTTAGAATAGGTGTCAAGGATAGGAATTCAAATTCCTAGTGGTGGATCATAGTATCCAATGTTGTAATGAATATATAAGAGATATGAGGTCTAATTCCTCCAGGTTGGCATTTTTATTAGCAAAAGAAGCTGTGTTATAGGAGCAGACTATGTGTTTTTCATCTTATACAGAGATTAGTTTTACTACTCAAGATTCACAAGGGGTTTATGTGTTTGATGCTTCTATGGCCTTTTTATACTACTTATTTGTAGTGGTATGAGCATGTGTTACTTAGAATTCATTGGATAATGCTCTAAATTCCTTCACATGTTTGTAGACTATGTTTATTCACTGTGTTACTGTTTCACTTATAAACTTAAACCCTAAGTCCCTTGACTTCCATGTTTGCTGATTATGATGTTTTGTTGAAAACTAATTTGACTCCATGACCCAATAGATACTTGCTAATTTTTAATTCAACCAGTTATACATTTGTATCCATTTCTATTTCTAGAGTTATCCATCTAATCCTTAATTCAAAATCTTAAACCTAGTGAGAGAGCCCTCTCAGGTTGAGGAGGCTAAGCCTCAACTAAAAGTCTAGTTTGAAATCATTACATTGAGGTAGCCTAACTAGTAGCCTATCAGGTCCTATTTTGGTGATAACAGTACCATCTGGATAGACATGTGTTCGTGTTCAAGAAAAGGAGTATTCAGCGCTAGCCAGACCCACACCCAAGACGGGATCCCTATCACAAAAAATTTAGAGTCTAATTGGGACTTTATACTAGGGGGGAATCTCTTGTTGTTTGGACATATTTTCACGTCAGCAGTTGGCGCTAGAAGGAGGTTTGAATGGGGGCTCCCGACACACAGTAACATCCCATTAGTGTTGGGTCGTTAATATACCATTATTATTATCACTTTTGAATGCTTATTCCACCCATTTCTATTATTCTTCATCATGTCATTTATTATAATTTATTGCATAAATCCATTTTATAATGATTTATGCTCTTGTAAATGAATGTTATTTGTTCTCCTTTATTTCTAATAAATTGATGATTATGCATGATTTTATCAATGATAGTTTTAATAAATCGGTTAACATTATTCACCATTTTAGCCTCGAAGATAATTTCTGATTGAAGATTTGATCATTAAGAGTGCCAACTCGAGAAATTCAGCGGAATAAGAAGTGACGGTTTGCGGTTGATATTGAGCAAATGAGCGAATACGGGAAAATCCGGAACATGGGTTTGTCCAAAACGGACCCAATTAACTTTATCAAAGAAACGGTTTGCCCAAATTAGAAACTTCTTGAAGAAAGCATGGTTCTTTGAGCACCGATTTCACGAGATTTGTTGTTCTTATTTAGTCACTCAAATCTCCATTTTGCACAAAGCCGGTCGTCTTTCTCTTATTGAAAGGTTTGGATAGGAAATATATCTTCTTGTTTATCAATTGGTTGGAAAAATCGAATTTTGTAATAGAAATCATGTTGTAGTTATCTCTCTTATAGCGCTCCTCTGATCTCTCTGTTAAATGAAAACTTGAGAGATCGGAGATGAGGATGATTTAGACGATTTTTGAGGTTAGATGATGGAATTGAGGATGAATTAGAGACCGAATTGAGGATGGCGGAGAATGGATAATGGATGAGATTGAGAACTTCTTGTTGTAATCCTTGTAACTACTGCTTTGATATTTTAATATAAATCTGGTTACCCATTATCTTTGATCTGAAGTAACTTGACATCTGTGTGTTAAAACTGACCTGCAGTGAGTCTGTTCTTTAACATGTATCATATCTTTACAATTGTTTGCCGTGTGATGGTTTGATTTCCTTTTCATTTCTTTAAATTGTTTTGTTAGGTAATCTTTTGTTTTATGAACATTTGTGAAATTGCTTTGTTATATTGAAATCATAATTGGATTAGCATTGAGTGATAGAATTATTAATTATAACGAAATGTCTGTTGATAATTGATCTAATCTTTTAGCTATCTAATTAAGACTATGGTTCATTTAATTCTTTATGGAGTTATAGTTGCAATGGTTGTTGATTAAGTTACTGTTCAATTGTAACTCGTTGTTGTTATTGACCGTGTGATTAATGTTCATCTTAAAGATAGGTTGTGATTCAATTACATTTATAGTTCTTGTGTCTTTCTAATGACTTAGTTTCTTTGTTCGGTTACATTTAAGATTTTTGTTTAATTCTAGTATTTTAGCATTCTTTATTCAACTCCATCGATAAATCATTTTTTGTTAGATGACTTTCTTTGTTCATTTTTTGTTGATTAATTGCAGAGTGCTTTTAAGAGTTTTCCTAGTTTACTTTCAATAGTAGCTTTAGTTCAATTTCGATTTCTTTTAATTTCTTTAAGCGGGACTCTCAAGCTGTCGAGGAGCATTAGTTATTGCTTCCTCGTTCCAGTTGATTGTCTTGTTTCGGTTTGATTTCAATTGCATCGATATCCGGAGAATGATTTATTGCTACTATATCTCGATTGATAGGTTTGTTTAATTGAATGATTTAGTTTTAGAACATTTTTAGTTTCTTCTTGTTCCAATTGAATTTTGTTCCCGACTTTTCATTTACTTTTGCATTTTAAGCACTATATTGCAAAACGATACTCTTGAGTAAATGGCCGCCTCGAATTGAGTACACTCTTGAAATAAAAAATCGTCCTTTGGGTTGATAATTAATGTGAGTAATTAGGAGTTAAAAAGACCCTTTTTTATCGCTCCAGTTTTAGCGCGTTAGCAAAATGGAGGTGTAGCCATTTCCAAGAGTAGTGTGAATCCTGATGGTGCACCTTTAGGGAAGGTGGGTATTAAAACGGAAGGTAAGAACTGCGTGCGGAGCATGTAACGACCACTGCTCCCAGCTCGCTTTTCAGAGCGATTTGATAATTTTTTGTGTAGAAATAGATGTTTGAATTTTTGTGTGAATGACTAGAAAAATATAGAAATTTAAAAAAAAGCAGTCACATGATTTCACTCAAGTGGTGATGTAAGCACCACCCATTTCACTAACTAATTGACGGGAACATTTGAAGAAGGAGCCTCGAAGAAACACATGAAAAACATCTTATATTATGGTAGAAATGGCTCACATTTCTACTTTTGAATTTCACATCAAAGATCTAGGAGGAGTGACACAAATGCACATAATTTCCCCATCTTTACCAAATTTTCATGGTTTGGCAAATGAAGATCAGAAGGATACATTCTTATTTGAGTTCGAAATACTTTGTAGAGGATATGATTATTTGTACTAATGATCAGGTGGAAAGTGTTCCTCTTATTTCTAAAAAGGAGCGACTCTCCAGATGATTCATGAGCCTAGGTGGGAATTACATCCAATCATGGGAGGACATGAAGAACATATTCTTGGAAAGTACTAGAACTATTGCAAATCCAATGAAGATATTTTCGGTATGATACGAGGAAGATGAAGAGCATTTTGGAGGACTATGTGAATCGATTTCATTATAACCTTCAAAAATCAAGCATAAAGTATTTGGAAAAAGAGATCTTAAAAACACTCCTTCTTAAAGGAATCAAAGATGAATTTTTAAGAACTCTTAAATACGATAGGAAAAAGGTGATGTTTTTAGAGTTATCATATGATGATGTTTGTGAGTTGTGCATAAGGTATTCAAGAGGAATCTCAGTGGTAAGAATTCTAGAGATGTTTGTTCTTTCTTTTCCAAATCTTGCTACAAAGAATAGGAACATAAGTGAAATCAGTAATTTATTTGAAAAGGTACAAAGTTGATTTTTATTGGCTCTCTAGCTCAAAATTGGATGTTTGCGAGTTCATAAAAATGAAGAATTTGATGAAGTGTTTTTCCCTCATATTAGAAAGAGACGTACCCATAGATGGTTAACTCTTCCTTGTCCCAGGATGGAAGTATCATATCAAGCAATTAGGAAAGGCTGCTATGAGTCAAAATCATGGAAATCATGGCCCTCTGGGTATGGTTTCAAGCTTTTATTTCTTCTCCCATTCTCTTACTTGCATAATCCATTATGGAATACTCATGTTCTAGGCGTCATGTCAATTTCAATATAACCACCAATCTTATCTACAAGTTTGGCATAGTTCCACCTTATGATTGCATGACTACTCTCCCTCATCGTGTAACTGACACATTCTCCACCGGCTCTTTCACAACATCCACCTTGCATATCAAATTTATCCACTCCAACCCAACCAACCACATCATCACAATGCTCCATATTCCCGCCTGCAATTTCTGCTCAACTAATTCACACCTTCACCACAATAAACCCGATACAACATGCTTACAATGTTGACTGCAAATTACCCATCACTTCCCACCCATTCTATCTCACATGCACCAATGGGAAAAACTTACAATGAGATTGAGAATGTTTCAAATTCAAAAATTGTAGAAGCTATGGAAGAAAATGAGGTTTCTTTTAGTATGCATCAGCAAAGTCATTTTAAAAGCTCAGAACTTCATGATATGATGGCTATGAAATCAAGAAAGTAAAGGATATATTGAAGATTGGTTTCATTCCATCACTTGTTCTTGACATCACTCTATACTTCAACAATTTTTGAGCAACATCTTTTCAAAGGGAAGTTGGCTTCTCCTTACCTAATTTATCAACATGCATTTTCAAATTTGGGTATGTACATATTGAAGCCTTATTTCAAAAATGGTTCCATTGGAAGTACTCTATACATAGTCATATTCATATTTCAATCAAAAGGCTAGGTTGGTAAGAAAAAAATAAAATAAAATAAAAATAAGAACATAAATAAATGCATTTTGTTTTTTTGTAAAAATAGTTGTTTGTTTTGTTGCAACACGCTATCAAATCAACATTGGTGATAATTTTTTAATTTCATTTTGTGTATGTGAATGACTTATAATGGAAATAATAGTTCTACAAACACTTATATTCATTTTTATCACCAATTTGAAAAAAATGCTTGAATATCATTTTTTTTTGAAAACTGCGGGCTTGATGAAATTACGGAAAAGCAGTCGAACAGTCATGTTTGAGGGCCAAAGTGAATATTTTTTAAAACTGTTTCTATCTTAAGTAGCTCTTGGTTTATAACACCAACCCAATTTGAATCACTCAATTTGTATTTGAAACAAAAAAGTTAGAACCAAAACATTCACGAGGTGTATGGGTAACTTGGAGCAGTTGGGACGATCAGTTTTGGAGCCTAAATGTTTGAATTTTTAAAACCTGTTACTATGGTAGATTCCCCTATGAATCTAGTTTACAAGGCAATTGGAATCACTCATTTTGATATCGTATGGGAAGTTATGATCAAAATCTTGGTAATACATGCGTAAATCGGCGCCATTAAAACTATATCTTTTTGTTGTTCATAGGTATGTTAGACTCCTATACCAATAGGTGTCATTTTTCATGATTGTCTTGATTGAACTATGGAATATGTTCAAACCTTTTCTTGGACAAAGGTGTTCTATTCTTGAAAAACCAAAAAATCAAAAAAATTTAAAAAATGTAAGAAGGTATACCCTAAAAGAAAAATCAAAGGGGTAAAATAATAAAATGACGAAAAGTAAAAGAAATGAACCCCATCGAAAACAAAGGCCAAGGAAAGTGTGCCAGTCTAAATGCCATTACTTTTTACTGCGATGTAATAAACAAATTATGTGCGGCTTGTCAAACTTTTGCCACAATTTATGAAGAGTCAAGTTTGTTTTAAACTTGACTCATTCATTTTCAATTTTATGTTGTAGAATAGAGAATAAGTATCGACCAAAAAACGGTTTAATCTTGGCAGATAGTAGATAAGTAGAGTTAATAAGGTGCTCAACGGTTAATCTGAGCCCTTGGATGTAATAAGGGTAAGAAATAGATAGATTTTATCATGTAAAGAAAAGGTTGAAAAGGGTTTAAGTCTAAATGCACCTAATAAAGAAGAAGAAAATGGTAGTAGTAGATAGGGTAGGTAGATGGTGTTACAAAGTTTTATCTGATGAATGATCTTGCTACATGTTTTTGATCCTTTACTTTCATCACAAATAAAGGCGGGAAATACAGAAAAATCACAACAAGCAAAGTCAAAATCATTAACCTCATCACTTTCCCTTAAAGTTTTACTAATTTCCCCAAAGTACTAAGGTACTTGGAGATCAAAGGGCTCAGGCGTTTCTTGACTTGGAGGGACAGGACCCTCGGCCTAATGATCAAAAAGACCTAAGTATTTGAGATAATTCATGCATTGTTATCTTCCATTTTAACTTTCTCCTAAGTAAATCATTTTACTTAGAAATGATACATAATTTCATAAAAATCCTCAAGATAAAGCTTGCTATTCTAAGAAGTGTTGGAGATAAAATGTTGCAATTTACTTCACAAGTGATCACTTTCTTAGATATGTAAAATATTTTAGTTTCCTTGTCCCTCTGCCATATTAACATTTAACTTTGTTACTAAATCCTAGTCAAATACCTATCCTAAATATATAAATCCTTTTTATAAACCAAAAACCCCCCTATTATAAAGTTTAACCAAAGTATTTTATATCCCATACATTTAAAATAAAACCCGCTACAAACCTTTGGTTAAAAAATAGCAATATACATTAATCCAGCCCCTATGGTGATTTAGTTGTGTTAATTAATTCATCATATAATAAAAATATAATACAAAAACTTTAGACATACAATATGTATGTTTATGCAAAAAACATCGATAAGCGTTGCGGATTTTGTGCCACCATGGTCTGTCCATCCATTGGCATTCCACTTAAGCGACTGACGCAGCCTTTCTTTTGTATATAAGTTAATTAAGTCATCTGGACTAATTAATAACTATTTCCACCCGATTAAAAAGCCCGGTGATTAAAACCTTTAAAAAATGTTTAAAGAAGTCTGGCCAGAGCCCAAAACCTCTTTTAGCCCATCTTTCCGCCGCCCGGCGGTGGATCAGCCTCCATGAATCCCAGCGGCCCCGATTGATATTGCCCATCAGGTAAGTTTTTTAACCGGCAGAGGATGGGTGGTTTTAACGATCAACTCATCCATTAGCGAAAACACAATAGATAGCGCATTTTCAGGTTAAAGTATCTCGACCATGAGTCTTGAGATGCCATTTACAGCAGCTTCTGCAGGTTCACGTCACCCATTGCCGATGGCGATCATCACCTCGAGAAAAAATAAAAAATACTTAACTTGCGAATAAAGCCATTTTACGTGTTTTCATTCTTTTAGTTATGCAGCAATAGCTCACGCGATTTTCAAAATTTCAACGTAATTGATCATTTTAAGCCAAAAAAATTGATGTAGGTGTTGAATAACCAGGTCCATGCATTACATTTTGTTAAAGATCGACTTCCTTCTAAAGCAGTGTTATCCTTTCGCCATTGCAATGGGCTTCTCAGTTTCCTTTGTTTTTATTTGAAAAAGTGGTTAAAATCATCGAGTCTTCCACAGAATTTTAAACTTTGTGAAATTGCTCCCATTTTATAAATTGTTCTAATTTCCTTCATTTCAATAATCCTTGGCTTAGTGAAAACCAAAAACCTCCATTTTGAATCACAAGAACCAAAATGGAGGCCCCGACTCTTAATATCACTCCATTGAATGCTCCTTACCGCGTGAATTAGACTATTTACCTCACGATAGATGAAGATTTCCAAATTAAAGACTGCATTTTGATGAAAGTCCCTATTGAGCTATTGTATTTGCGAGACGAATACTCAAAGGAGCAAGATCTTATAAGGTTGTGGGAATCCAATTTCTGAATATCTCATCCCTCGGTCTTATTTTCCCAGTATCCACTGCTATCATGCCAATTATAGTCCATATCGAAAGCGATTTTATCTAGTCCAAAAGCGTATCAAATCAAGAGTATCGGTGGATAAGTGTATCGGGTAAAGTCGAGTGAAAAGTCAAACAAAGTTACAAAGCGATCAGTGGCAATTAAAAATGAGATTCTGGGGAAAACGGTAGTGAAAGCAGTAAAAATGAAGTTACGAGAGGCAGTAAAATGGTAAAAATAAATGAAAGTACTTTCACCAAATTGAAGTTTGTCTAAAGTGAAAACTAACTTGATCAAAGAGCAAGAAAGTAAAAAGATGAAAAAACATAACAAGAAGGAATATTTTTAAAAATTACATGTTTTGATCATTATTTTGCAGAAAATATTGTGACCAATAAAAGATGAATTTTGCAAAACTAAGAGGAAGGTTAATGTTCTTAAGAGTACCATCTACAAAACCTCTCTCCACTTTCTTTAACAGCTATTATGGTTTTGGAAATATTAAACAATATTCAGCACTTTGCAGAACATTACAGTCCGTCATCATTTTGCAGAGACTATTGTGGCCAATTAGAAATACATTTCACAAAACTGAAGGAGGTTTTTGTTCTAAGAGACTATCTACAAAACCTATCTCAGTTTGCACAGTAATTTATAATGGGAATACATGCGCTTTACAGGCCATTTTCAGACTCTGTAAAACTCTGTTTTACACATATATTTACAGAATATTATGCACAGCTGGAGAGGAATTTTAGGAAAGTGAAAGCGGTTTATCTCACCCGCATATTTATCACAATAACTTTCTTTCCTTTTTATATCTATTACAGTTGAGAAATACGAATATCATTGGACTAAGTTTGCAGAATTTTTGGAGCAGATTGCACAAGAAAATGAGTTAGTGGCTTGGATGCCTCATCATCAAATAAAGTTGGATCAAATTCGAATTCTCCTATTTGTCATAACTATCCATCAAAAATAGTGCCAAATAGTTTAGTGTCCTTTACTTTAGTTCTATTTATGTAAATAGTTGGAGAGATTTGTGAACCAATTTTGATATTTGTTTCAGATATTTTAGTTTAAATTTGTATAAATACTCCTCTTGGAAGAATTTGGGGTGGATTCTATTACTGTTGTAACATTGAGGTTTTCGGAATAAAAAGCTTTTGGACAAATTTACTTGTGAAAACAGCGGATAACGATTTGAAGCCTTTGAGCTTGTTGCGGGATTCATGTGTTGGACTCTGATTCAATAAGTTTTCCAACCCTTGTGTTCAAATTTTATATTAGTTTTTTAATACCATCATATCCATTTACGAATAATTTACATAAGAAGATTGAGCTTAATTTTTTTAATTGTACTCATTTTCAAATGTAATTGTTCCTAAATGTTTTCTTCTAAATTAGCTATAAGCATGAATTCTTAAATGTCACCTTCGTTAATTTAATCCACTGTTTGATTGCTATAATAAGGAATCCTTTATTGCTCTTTGTTTGTAGTCAATTACTTCAACCTTCTCTTGAATATGGTGAAATATTCTTGAATTTGCCTTTCATCCCTTCAAGATCATCCCCATCTACTTTAAATTTAAAGTTGTTCTCTGTCTAGCTATCTTGCCACTGTAATACCATCTTGTGCCTAGAATAGAAATCATTAAGCCATCCTTTGACTCCATAATAATGGTGAAAGCCCTCAACCTTGCCCTTAGTTTGTGGATTCCACCAATTTTTCAACAAACCCTTGGATCTATAACTAGCTAAAACCTTTCAAGAACAAAGATAAATTGTAAAGAGAGGCCCTCTCGGATCTTGATTGACTGAATTACGCATCTAAAAGGTTATTGTGGTTACCTCGGGTATACTTTCCTCTTACACAACTTAAGGAAAACACGAGTGATAGCATAGTGGCGACTCCAGCGGGGATCTGAATCATTTTATTGATACTGTGTTTGATTTATAAGCTATGAAATAAATTGAAAGTCAGCCAGGTAGCCTTTGAAATTGCTTTTGCATTGCAATTGCAAAAGTAAATAAATATTTAGCAAGTCTATCTACGGTTTAGCTTATAAAGCTGAACTTTAGTTCAAAACATTCAATGGAGACTCTCTAGTTCAATAAATCTTTGAAAAATTTTAATTAAAAATCTTAAATTTCTTAAAAATCATAGAAGTTGTTTTGAAAATTCATAAAAAATAAAATAATCATAAAATATTAAAAATTTGGTTTCACTGAAGAACTAACTTTTTCTTGAGAATTGTTTTACGGTTAGATCGATCTATGATGGTGGGCGGGGATCGGACACCTGAATTAAAATCATCCACTGGCAGCTCAAATCCATTTCACAATCGGAGCTCCCTTTGGAGGAATGAACCTCAAAGGACAATATGGAAAGACCGGGCTTTCAACTTGGATCCTTGTCAAAGCATTATGTTCTTTCTCATTAAGAAATTTTTTCAATGTATATTTGTATTTTATGAAGATCTTAGATTAGTTTTTAGTTATTTTCCTTTGAAGATTGTAAATAATAATTCTTCTAATCTATTTGAGCGACTTTCTTGAATCTAATGATGATCATTTTCCAATTAAGAAGCCTCAAATAATTAAAGTTGATCTTACAATCTGTACATGTCTGTGCCATATAAAGTTCCGGATAGATATAAGCCTTATTTTACCTCCTGCTCACATGATTTTCCTAAAAAATACTACAAGTATATTCCTAGATTTGATGGAGAGAATGGTATCCTTGCTTAAAACATATTCAAGGTTTGAAAATTATTTGGATTTATTTGAATTGATGAAGATGATGTTAAAATCGGACTTTTTGCTCTTTCTTTGCAAAATAGAATAAGAGTTGGTTCAAAAATCTACCGTTGCTAACTCAAATTTCCAATAGTTTATCAAACTTTTCCTTGATAGATGGATAATCAAAGTTAATCATTTTGTGATCATGGAAAGAATATAATCAATTAAAAGACATCCAAATGAAACAATACAACAACAATTTTCGGCTTGATTTAATCAAGTTTATTATTCAATGCCGAGAGAAAATATTAGACCCCTCCTCATGATTCGGCTCTCTTGCATTATCAAGTGCCTTTGATTGAATAGAATTTCGGTTAAGAGAAAGAGATCAAAAAACACTTGTACATATGCAAAAAATGTTAGGTTGATGTGGAAGTTAATCTCCAAATCAAACGGGAAAAGTTAGAGAAGTAGAAAGAGAAGGAAAGGAAAAACATTCTTGAGAGGTAAACTCAACCTTTTGGTAAGAAAACCCAGATGAAATAACACTGAGGAGATCACTGAAAGAAGAATTTTTATTCAAAATCACCATGAAGAAATAGAAGAGGTTGATAGCCATGAGAGCAAAGGTATAATTCAAATTATCATAAATCGAGAAAATGAATTTACAAATCAATGAGGAAGAGGAATACGATTGTTCTAATGTGTATATTTGATGACATTCCTTATTTTGATGATTTGCACTATTATGATCATTATGATGATAGTTATGTTCTCCAAAGTCAAGCTAACTTTACGAGTATGGAAGCTAGTTTGAGGGGATGAAGAAATGCGATTTCGGCAGTTGAAGACGATTGATCGAAGTATCTGGATCGAAGCCATGAAGTGAGAGGAAGAGCGAAGAAAATGTGGAAATAAGTGAATTCTTTACCTCTTTGTTTTTGCTTCATTTCGAGTTCATTAGAGAAAACTATCATGCCATCAATAATCAACAATCTTTAGGAATTTTGATTGACAACAAAGAAGATAATGAAACTATTGATCAAGATTTTTGGTTTCACAATTGCGCAGGTTATCGGTTCATTGAAATAAATGATCAAATGACACAAGAAAGTTCATACCACTATTTTTTGAACCATTTCATCTTTTAAAGGAAATGTGGTATAACATATTTAAAAGAATGAAACTTGTTGAAGTTTATGAAGTCCCATGGAATTTTATATGTCATAGGTTCAATAATTTTCCCAAGATTTTGAGGATCAATACTTGAGAGATATGTTGGATATTGAAGGCATTCAAAGCATTCCTCTATTAACTAACTACAGTTTTCCAGAATCAGATGATAAAGGATTCAACACTCAAACATTATAATCGATTAGGAATATCATCACAAATCTTATCGAAAGTTTGCGGGGAAGATAAAGACGAAAATAACATTTGATTCATGGCATGGAGGCCATCCCGGAACGAATGTACAATTTTGAATCAGTTAAAAATTATTGTATATATTTTGGAAGATCCTTTTGTACGATTTCTAAGGTCACCAAGGAAATCAAGTGTTTCATTATCCTCATTTGTTGATGCAAGTTTTATAATAGGTTGCAAAGTAAAATTTTGATAATCAACAAGAAAATGCAACAAAATCTATCAAAATACATAATGCTTGAATGGTTGCATTGGCTATTTCATTTTACCTAACTAGCGGTTGAAACTGATGGGTGGTAGGTAGATGAGTGCTAATAAACTCGGAATTTTTGAGCAATTTTTTTCCAGTTTTTCAATTTACAAATAGTTTTTCATTAAGTTGGTTTGAAAATTTTTGTGTGTTGTTTTAAGTTTCAAGATTAGATTTCGGGTTACGAGAAAAAGGACTATATTCCAATTCAAGATTTTCAGCCACAACTAATGCATCGATTTTAATTGGATGGTGACTATGAAGTTGAAGCCGAAAATCAGAAGACCTAGCTTCAAGAAGTTTCACTATCATATATGCTGATAAAGCTACCGAAGGAGATTACATGGATTCAGTTTGAAGACATGTTCGGGCATACGATGTTTCTTTGTTCTTGACTTTCCACAAGGAAAAGCCATCCCCAAGTGGGCCGGTGTTAGACTCCTATACCAATAGGTGTCATTTTTCATGATTGTCTTGATTGAACTATGGAATATGTTCAAACCTTTTCTTGGACAAAGTGTTCCATATTCTTGAAAAACCAAAAAATCAAAAAATTTAAAAAATGTAAAGAGGTATACCTAAAAGAAAAAATCAAGGGTAAAAATAGTAAAGTAGCCAAAAGTAAAAGAAATAGGTATCAAAAACAAGGCCAAGGAAAGTGTGCAAGTCTAAATGCCATTACTTTACTCTGATGTAATAAACAAATTGTGTGCTGACTTGTCAAACTTTTGCCACAATTTATGAAAGTCAAAACATTTAAACTTGACTCATTCATTTTCAATTTTATGTTGTAGAATAGAGAATAAGTATCGACCAAAAACGGTTTAATCTTGACGGATAAGTAGATAGGTAGAGTTAATAAAGGTGCTCAACGAGTTTAATGCAGGCCTTGGATGTAATAAGGGTAAGAAATAGATAAATTTATCATGTAAAAAGAAAAAGGTTGAAAAGGGTTTGCAAGTCTAAATGCACTAATAAGAAAGAAGAAAATGGTAGTAGTAGATAGGGTAGGTAGATGGTGTTACAAAGTTTTATCCCCGATGAATGATCTTTGCCTACATGTTTGATCCTTTACTTTCATCACAAATACGGCAGAAATACTGCTTGGAAAATCACAATAAGCAAATCCGAAATCATTAACTTCCTCATCACTTTCCCTTAAAAAGTTTTACTAATTTCCCCCAAAGTACTAAGGTACTTGGAGATCAAGGGGCTCTAGGCATTTCCTTGACAGGAGGACGGACCCTCGGCTTTAATGATCAAAAGACCTAAGTATTTGAGATAATTCATCATTGTTATCTTCCATTTTAACTTTCTCCTAAGTAAAAATCACATTTTACTTGAGAAGCTGATACACCAATTTCTTAAAATCCTCAAGATAAACTTGCTATTCTAAGAAGTGTTGGAGATAAATGTTTCAATTTACTTCACAAGTGATCACTTTCTTAGATATTCATAAAATATTTGAGTTTCCTTGTCCCTCTGCCATAACATTTAACTTTGTTACTAAATCCCTAGTCAAATACCCTATCCTAAATATATAAATCCCTTTTTATAAATAACTTAAAAAACCCCCTATTATAAAGTTTAACCAAAGTATTTTATATCCCGCACATTTAAATAAAATAGCTACACAACCCTTTGGTTAAAAAATAGCAATATACATTAATCCGCCCTATGGTGATTTAGTTGTGTTAATTAATTCATCATACTGTAAAAATATAATACAAAAACTTTAGACATACAATATGTATGTTTAATACCAAAAAACATCAATAAAACGTTGCGAAAGTTTTTGTGCCACCATGAGTAAGATCCATCCCCACGTGGCATTCCACCAAGCCGACCGGGGGGGGGGGGGCCCCTTTCTTTTGTATATAGGATTAATTAGAGTCATACGGACTAATTAATAACTATTTCACCGATTAAAAGCCGGGTGATTAAAACCTTTAAAAAATGTTTAAAAGTACGACGGGGCCCTATCGAAACCTCCGCCCATCTTTCCATCGCCCCGGCGGTTGGATCGGCCTCGCCGGATCAACGACGGCGGCTCCAGCCTTGCATCCTTGTAAGTTTTAACCCGCGGGGAGTAGGTAGTTTTGTGATCAACTCATCACGTGGCAAGCACATGGAATCGGCGCCCCTCGGAGGGACTGAAAACCATCCTCGACAAACGATGTAGGGAGTACCATTTACAAACTGCCAGCTTCTTTAGCAGGTTTCGTCACCCGATACTTCGATGACGTCATCACCTCGAAAAAATAAAAAATACTTTTAACTATAGGAATAAAGCCATTTTTAAATTGTTTTTCATTCTTTTAGTTATTAAAAGCGACAAAGCTCATTGCGATTTTCAAATTTCTTGTAATTGATCATTTAGCCCCAAAATTATACGCGTGCGCCGTGTTGAATATGATCCCATGCATTATTTACATTAAAGATCGACTTCCTTCTAAAGCGAATTATTTATCACTTCGCCCATTGCCGTCAGCTTCGATTTCGCTGTTTTATTTGAAAAAGTGGTAAAATCATCGAGTCTTCTTGGAGAATTTAAACTGTGAAATTGCTCCGAATACTACCATTGTTCTAATTTCCTTCATTTCAATAATCACTTGACCCGTGAAGAAAACAAAACCTCATTTTGAATCCCACAAGAACAAAATGGAGGCCCCAACAGCCTTAATATCACTCATTGAATGCTCCTTACCGTGAATTAGACTATTTACCTCTCGATAGATGAAGATTTCCAAATTAAGACACCATTTTGATGAAAGTCCCTATTGAGCTGTCATTACTTGAAGGCGAATACTCAAAGGAGCAGATCCTATAGGGTTGTAGAATTGAATTTCGAGATATCTCATCCCTCGATCCTTATTTTCCCGAAATTATCACGCTATCATGCCAATTATGATCCGCCATCAAATGATTTTATCCAAAGTCAAAGCGTATCCAAAATCAAAAGAGTATCGATTGGATAAATTATCGAGGTAAAAATTCAGTGAAAAGTCAAAACAAGAGATTACCATGATCAAAAGTCATGATAAAAATGAAATTCTAGGCTTGATCAAAATTATGATAAATAAAATTCAATGATAAAATGGTAAAAATAAATGAAAGTACTTTCACCAAAATTGAAGTTTTGTCTAAAGTGAAAGTAAAAGCAGGTCAAAAGAGCAAGAAAGTAAAAAGATGAAAAAACATAACAAGAAGGAATATTTTTTGCGAAGTACATGTTTTAGTCATTATTTTGCAATATTGTGACCAATAAAGATGAATTTTGCAAAACTGAAGGAGGTTTATATTTCTTAAAGTACCATCTACAAAAAACCTCTCTCACTCCTAACAGCTATTATGGTTTTATGAAATATTAAACAATGTTGAAAAACACTTTTTACTTGAGAACATTACAGTCAAGTCATCATTTTGCAGAGGCTTATGTGGCCAATTAGAAATACATTTCACAAAACTTAGAGAGTTTTGTTCTAAGGAACCCATCTACAAAAACCTATCTCAGTTTACTGGTGGTTTTATAATGGAAGACCATGCGCATCTTTACAGGCCATTTTTCAGACTCTGTAAAAACTCTGTTTTACACATATGTTTCTGAGAGAATATTATGCACAACTGGAGAGGAATTTTAGGGAAAGTGAAAGCGGTTTATCTCACCAACATATTTATCCACAATAACCTGTACCACTTTTTACATATCATACGGATTGAGAAATACGAAGATATCATTGGACCCCAAGTTTGCAGGAGTGTTGGAGCAGATTGCACAAAGAAAGGGGCTTGAGTTAGTGACTTGGATGCCTCATCATCAAATAAGAGTTGGATCAAATTCGAAGATTCTCCTCTTTGTCATAACTTATCCATCAATAATTGCAAATAGTTTGAGTGTCCTTTACTTTAGTTCTATTTATGTAAATAGTTGGAGGAATTTGTGAACCAATTTTGCGATATTTGTTTCAAATATTTTAGTTTAAATTTGTATAAATACTCCACTCTTGGAAGAATTTGGGGTGGATTCTATTACTCTCTTTGTAACATTGAGGTTTTCGGAATAAAAGCTTTTGGACAAATTTACTTGTGGCTTAACTGGATAGATTGTGCTTGGACTTGTTGCGGGATTCATGTGTTGGACTCTGATTTAATAAGTTTTTCCAACCCTTGTGTTTTAAATTTTATGTTAGTTTTTAGCCTGCATCTTATCCTGTTCTGAATAATTTACATAAGAGATTGAGAGAAACGAAATTTGCTTAATTGTACTCGATTTTCAAATACTTCATTGTTCCTAAACTAACTTTTCTTCTAAATTAGCTATAGCATGAATTCTTAAATATACGCCGTTAATTTAATCAACGATTGCTATAATAAGGAATCCTTTATTGCTCCTGTTTGTAGTCAATTCACTTCTTCCTTCTCTTGAATATGGTAGAAAGATTCTTGAGTTGCCTTTCATCCCTTCAAGATCATCCCATCCACTTTTACATTTAAAAAGTTGTTCTGCCATCGCTATCTTGCCTGTAATACCATCTTGTGCCTGATAGAAATCGGTAAAGCCATCCTTCTGACTCCATAGCCCAATGAATTTGAAAGCCTCAACCTTGCCTTAGTTTGTGGATTCCACCAATTTTCAAACAAACCCTTGAATCTATAACTAGCCTAAAACCTTTCAAGAACAAAGATAAATTATAAAGAGAGCCACTCTGCGGATGCGGATTGGCTAGATTACGCATATAAAAGGTTGGTTTATGGTTACCTCGAACACTTTCCTCTTACACAACCACGGGAAAACCGAGTGATAACACGGTATTTAACCTATCAATTCTTCTTGTATTAAAAACATGTTTCTATTGGAAATAATTAAATGAATCTACTTTCATTTCCAATTTGAATCATTCCAATCGACATCAAAAAAAAAGTATGCTTGAAATATCTGACTATTGGTCTAAAGGTAAGGTAATGAAAATGACTGTTATGCGAGGTTGTTCTAACTAAAATTGACATATCCTTATCATTTGAATTTTTAAAACTGTTGCTATTGGAGATTAAACTTTTAAATATCTCTCATTTGTACGGAATGCACTCAGTACAGCCCGAAAAACAAAGAAGTTGTGATTAAAACAACGTAGGTTAGCATGATTATTGCTGCTCTCCGCCAGGTAACAAGTAGATTTTACTTTGTTATTTTCGTGGATTTGTTCCTCTGGAGTAACTACTTGTTAGGTTTTTGCATAATTCTTGGATTAGAGCCAGCGCACCTCTCTTTCTCCATGATTCAATGTTTTGTGCGGTAGATACTCATTTTTTTGCAAGTCCTGGAAAAATAAAGAAGGTCAATTTATGGACAAGTGATTATTGAAAGAAATTTTAAATGAAACAAAGATTTCATCCAACTCATTGCAAGCGGATTCATAATAGAAGAAATGAAGAATTGATTTCCATTTGAAGATTCATGTCATGTCTTTTTCTTGCCAAAACATTTTTGAATAAATCATTTTTTTGACATAACATCACCAAATTTGTTGTAACTTAATTAATTTATTTATCGCATTTTTTGTTGTTTCTTTTCTAATTTCTCTTATATTTTGTGTTTAGGTGTTGCTTCATTCAGCGTACTTTCATCCTCGACATCAATGTATTGGCTTGACTAATTTGTTTTTTTGCATGTTTGCATTTATGATTGTCCATTTTCATGTTCATTTCGAATGGGCTAGCCTTTTCTTGCGTTTTCTTCATTCCTTTTGAATGGAACAGCACTTGAGCACTTTATTTTTCTTGTTCCTTTTCAAAGAGCATTACTTTGATTTTGTTGTTCCTTTTTCAAAGGCGACTTGCTGTGTTTTTCTTGTTCCTTTTCTAAAGAACGGCTTGCTAGTTTTCTTTGTTCCTTTTTCCAAGGCAGCATTTATTTTCACTTTTTTTTGTGTATTTTGCTTTTTTGAGCATTTCCTTTGTTGTTCCCTACAAAGGAACACCACTTTTGAAGTGTTTTCTTTGTTCCTTCAAAGAATCAACACTTTGAGATTATTTCAGGGAGCAACCTTCCTTCCTCTTTGTGGGTTATTCCTAGTTCATCTCAGCCACATTTCTTTTGATTCCCTTTCATGGCATGAATTACACACTTTTATGAGGACAAGAATTATGGATTCTATTGAGCGAGTTAATATAATTCGTTATGATCTTTAATAGGATAGCTCCTTGATGATAGCAGCTTATTTTTCAAAGGGACACAATTATTTATATGCTACTTTCTTGCATTGTTTTCTGGTAGACATGATGTTGATTGATTATACTTAATACCATCTTTGGTTCCATATACGGATTATAATCTTCTCATCCGTAATAAATGAGATTATGGGTATATTTTCTATTGACATATTTCAACTTCTTCCACCATCCCTGCTCTTAAGAGATGCGAGCCTCCCTCTTTTATCATAAAAATGTGTAATAACAAAATTCATGAGATGGAGGATAGGGGGTCTCGGTCTGAGCCGGCCTACCATGTTCATAAAAAGTACAATAACAAAGTGACATTCCCATTATGGTCACCACACGAGGGTTATGATCCATTGGATAGCCCAATTATCCTTGGAACGAGGAGGTCTCATCACGGCGGCCTAATCACTTTTGCTACATCCCGGTCGAATGGCGGTGTGGTTATACGGTTACCACGCCGGCCTGGCAGTCTCTTCGTAAACTGACACGTAACTCTCCATTTATAAATTGAGGATCCTGGCTCATATGGGTTAAAAAGCAACCTGGGAGCTATGGACGCTGCGCGCGGCTTATCGGCTCTGTATGAGAGCGTGATTATATCTTATCATCAATTATTATTATAATACCCTTTTCTTATTTTTCTTTTTGTCGAGAGAGTTATTTCACTTAACTTTTTCCTGTTTTGAACCTTTATGCATGAGAAATTTTTTTTATGATCAATCGCATCATTTTCAGCTAAATCTTGTCGGTAAACATTTTTTTGGAATATTCTTGTCCTTTTTCTCTTTTTTTCATAACTTATCATCAATCCAAAGCGTCCTATCTTTATTCATAACTATCTTTACCTGTATTTGCTCTCATTATAACCATAACTCATTGTCCTATCATTGTTAATATTGACTGCTTTTCTTTATTCTTGCCAATATTGTTCATTCCTTTCCTTGCTCTCGGCCACAAACACCTCTCATACGCTTTATGGTCATGGAATTCCTTTCAAGTGGAGGGAATGTATGCATTATGGGATAGCATGCGATATGATTACTACCTCTGCCATAACTTGTTGATTTGACAAAAGTTTTTATTTGAAAGTTTTGCATGCATCTTATCTATTTCTATTCAAAACTAACAACATGGATTCAGAACATTGTATGCAAAATAGTGCTTTGTTTACGGAGGAACAACAAGTATGGGCGAGAATTCTATTCACGGCATGACCACACTATTGCCAACTAACGAAGAAGGCTCGGAAACAGCACAAAGACGTGCACAATTCTTCACGACATGATGTGTTTGCCTGGATTCTACCTTTTGCATCACTTTCCTTTTTTCAACTCTGCCTACTACATAAACCAACTTTTTGCCGATTACCTTATATGTCATTCCATATTTTGAGTATTGTGTGTAAAAACTTGAGAGTAAATCGCATAATTTTTACGATTTATTACGAATTTAGGAGAAATTTCAAAAACGTCCATTTTGAGCATTATTTATCATCCATGAGTCCACCTCTTGTACCACTTCCCATTTTTTTCGGCGTCATATCATCTTTCGGTTGGGGAGTGTCGCTTTCATTCATTTCTTTCTTATAACCATGTATCCATTCATATTTCTTTATCATCATTGCTATTCTTATTCCTTCTCAACACCTCCTTATTCCATGTTGTTTTACACCAAGCATAAATTCAGCAGTGGTAGCAACCACCCTCCAATTTTTTTCTAGCATCGCATGAGGGCATACTAATTTTTGAAGGGGGAGAAATTGCTACGCATGATGGATTTTTTCAATTTTCTTTCTCATTTAAGACGCACAATTTCGGTCAAATTGATTTCCATAATATTTTTAAAACTATGAACTCAATTCTTGTGATTTTTTGGAAAATCTCAGACGTATCATTAATACAAACCCGAGACAATTTAAAAATATTGATTCATAAAATTTCGGTCATGCCTCTCACCTCTGACCATTTTGTTGATATCTCATGATCTAGTGCATCCAAAGCGATCTAATTTTTGGATCATAGAAACGTTCATATATTATAAATTTACTTGCAACATTTCAATAGTACGGTTTTTGTAGTTTTTAAGGAAAATGGTTAATGAAGGTTCGCGGTGACTTATATCATATTTTGTTGCAACTTCATTATTCTACCTTCATCAAAATGCGTTGAGGATTTGAATATTCATTAATTAAGGAAAATTCATTTTCCTATCCATTTCATGAGCTAGGATGAACAAATTTTTTATTGCTTGGTTAACACATGGGTTTTGTCTTTGGGTTGCATGAGGACGTAACATATTGAGAATATTGGGGGTATGTTGGGTCGTTAATATAAAATTATTATTATCACTTTTAGACGCTTATTCCACCCATTTCTTATTCTTCATCATGTCATTTATTATAATTTATTACATAAATCCATTTTATAATGATTTATGCTCTTATGAATGAATGTTATTTATTCTCCTTTATTTCTAATAAATTGATGATTATGCATGATTTTATCAACGATAGTTTTAATAATCGATTGTATCATTATTCACCGATTTTTAGCCTCGAGATAATTTCCAGTTAGCAGAAGATTTGATCATTAAGTGCCTTTCAGGGAATTCGTTGGAATAAAGTGACTGATTTTGCGGTTGAGATTTCGAGCAAATGGCTCAATATGAAAAATCGGAACATAGGTTTTGTCCAAACGGACCCAATTAACTTTATTAAAGAGCGGTTTTGCCCAAATTCAGCTTTCTTGAGGAGAAAGCGAGGTTCTTTTGAGCACGATTTTAAGAGATTTGGTGTTGCGACGTCCTCAAATCTCAATTGCAAAGCCAAATTCGTCTTGCTCTTGTTGAAAATTTGGATGGAAATATATCTTCTTGTTTATTAATTGGTTGGAAAAAATCCAATTTGTAATAGAAATCATGTTGTAGTTATCTCTATTGTAAGCTGCTCTGATCTACTCTATTTAAATGAAAGCGGTCGAGAGATGGGGATGATTTGAGGATGATTTTTAGAGGATTCGAATAGTGAATTGAGATGAATTAGAGAGATTGAGAATTGAGGATGGAGAGAATGGATAATGGATGAGAGATTGAGAGACTTCAACTGTTTGTAATCCTTTGTAACTTCTGCTTTGATATTCTATTATAAATCTAGTTGCCATTCCATCTTTGATCCTAAAAGTAACTTAATAACATCTCTATTTAGCGGCTAAAAAAGAGACTGACTATGCAATTGGAGTGAATTCTTCTTTGTGTATCATATATTTACAATTGCTGCGGTGTGATGGTTTGATTTCCTTTTCATTTCTTTAAATTGTTTAATTCGGTAATCTTTTTTATGAACATTTTATGATGCTTTGTTATATTGAAATCATAATTAGATTAGCGTGGTAGAATTATTAATTATAGCAATCATCTTTCTTTGATAATTGATCTAATCTTTAACAGCTATCTAATTAGACTATGGTTCATTTAATTCGCACTCAGTTATAATTGCAATGGTTGTTGATTAAGTTACTATTCAATTATAACTTCGATTGTTGTTAGCAAATAAGCGTGATTAATGTTCATCTTAGATAGTTCTTTGATTGATCCCATTTGCTGGATTCGCATGTCTTTCTAATGACTTAGTTTCTTTGTTCGGTTCCATTTAAGATTGTTGTTTAATTCTAGTATTTTAGCATTGCTATTTCCTTTCCATCAATCTAAATCATTTTGTTAGATGAAGCTTTCTTTGTTCATTTTTGTTGATTCATTGCAAGTGCTTTTAAAGTTTTCCTAGTTTACTTTCAATAGCGACTTTAAGTTCAATTCCCGTTCCTTTTAATTGCTTTAAAGCGAGGACTCTCAACTGTAGAGAACATTGGTTATTGCTTCCTCGTTCAGTTGATTGTCTTGTTCGGTTTGATTTCAATTGCATCAGTATCCAGGAGGAATGAGTTATTGCTCTGTATCCTCGATTGATGGTTGTTTGCAGTGAATATTTAGTTTAGAACATTTTGGTTCTTCTTCATTCCAAGTAGATTTTGTTTTCATTTTCATTCTTTGCATTTTAAGCACTATGCGCAAAACATTACTCTTGAGTAAATAGCAACCTCGAATACAATTACACTCTTGAAATAAAGTAAGTCCACCTAGGTTGATAATTAATGTGAAGGTAATTAGGAGTTAAAAAGACCCTTTATCGCTCCACAATTGGCTTCTCAAGGAGATCATGTATGAAAATACCGGTCCTCCACCCTTAGAAAATTCCTAGGAGGAGGAAGCCCCTTACCTATGAGGTTACTTTAGATATTAGGGCCTTTCGCCCTATCTGAAAACCTTGTTAGGGGTTTATAGAAAGCCCGGTCACTATTTCCTTTGCCAATCCTAGAACTACCACGGCTAACCACACTCACCAAGGAGACACTTTTTCAACTCCTACCTCATCTTGTGGGTCTTAGGATCGAAGATTGTAGATGGGTTGAGAGGTATAAAATCCACAGGACAACCTGTGGGTGTAGTGTCCACTGAAGTCAACGAACTTCACAACCAATGCAACCATCAAAAACATTATAAACTGCGAATGATAACCTCAACCAAACGAATCACTTAGTGGAGGAGCGGGAGGAGACCGGGGAAACAAGGACAAGGGAATAGGGGCCATGGACAAGGCTATAATCTCGGCCACCATCATCACCAAAAAAACTAGAATATATTTCATTCCTTTATAGCGGAGAAGCATAGGAATGTAGGTTCGAGGAATTAGGACATGCGGTCCCATACGCCGAAGGCGAAGCATTCGGGTCGAACATATGGAGCGAGTGCGAAAATTGAAATAGGGTGTGTTTACATACGCACCACCCGGCGGAGCTAGGCATGTGCGGCCTTTGGCTTGGATATGCAGTCTCCTTTAGCCCTCCATGGACCTCATGACATGCCCATACGGAAAACACCTCCCCAAGTTCAACCACGAAAAGTCTGTTGTCGAGGATCACATAATTTTACTTGGCCTTAAAAATGATGAGAGTAGAATATGACGATGTATCATGCGAGTCTATTTCCCCATACTTTAGAGAAAAAGCTTCAGTCGTCCTCCACGGTTTCTTCCATCTCTCATCACAGGAGGCAGGTTATGATATTTTCCTTCAAAGTTTTCCGAAAGACAAAACTCCTTCCATGCTCCTCACTAAACTTAGTACTTTGAAGTGTCGAGAAAAAGGAGAACCAAGGTTTCAATCAACGCTTTCTTTACGATCTTGAATAAATTCCCACGAATATAATGAAAATTCCATCGTCGACTATTCCACTCGGAGCTCTCCCTTAGGATATTTTGTCAGTAGTGAAGTGTGAAGCTAGAGCTACCACAATGGAAAATTGCACACCACCACCTAGTATCAGAAAGAGATATACTATCAAGGCCATCGACCATGAAGGATAGAGATCATCAAAAGCCAACACGAAAGGCAATCCTCAAACCATAAATCCAGGAACAAGATAAGGATCCCTTTGATTTCAAAAGTGTACAAAATCCCTCAAATTCTTGACAGCAGATTCTCGATGGAAGAGGAAGAATAATGGTAATCCCCATTGCTAAAATGCAAAACTGCTTTCTTGAGAAAAGAATAATCCCAATGACCCAGCCCCATCAAAATTGAGCGTTGGTCTCAACGTTGAAGAAATCGGCAAGGACAATTTCGTTCTTTCCATAAAGCCTCTCACACTCGGAAAACTTGCCCCTAGTGGATTAATGGCATGAACGTCGTGGTGAATCAACTTACGGAAGACCAATCCCTCGGTGATGTTTGGAAGAGGAGGCTATTTCAAAAAACAACGAAAGGAGCCTCCCCGGATGAGGATACGGGTTCCACTTTCCTCTTTTTGAAAAGGTCATCCTTGGAGAGTCTCTCCCTTCCACAGCTGGGATAAACTTGGCCAGACGACCCTAAATCCAAATCCCCTCAAAACTATAGTTTGAGAGCAAAGCCCCAGTCTGACAGTCATTTGAAGAAAAAAGAAAATCTTTCTTAAGAAAAATCCTGCCACCAAATGCGAGAAAACCAAAGCAAGACTATTGAAAAATTTATTCCAAATAACCCTAGAGAAGGCTGAGCTAAAGCTTCATCGGTTTCCCCTAAAGCCACCTTTGAGGGCTTTCTCATGATTCTAGTTATAACATTATTAAGGATATGAAGAAAAGCCGGGGCCAATATTTCTCTCTCTGACTCGCTTGCATTGCTAACCAATGAGATCTTATCCTCAAGGCTTTTTTTCCAATCTATCGACAACCAAACTATGAGCATCACATCTCCCCAAGCTATTTTAGTCCCCAATCCATCATTAAATTCCATAAACACCAACTCCGGTATCCACACCACCTTTCCTCCTCTCCTTCGAGATATTTAACTTAAATATCCATAATTTTCTCGTCGATTATGCAATTGCATCCACGAATGTTATGCCCTACATCGTATACAGAAGTTAGACATCCACCTTGAGAAAAGCGCGCCAGGATATTGACTTCCGACGGATCTCAATTCTGCGTAGTAGGTGAATTAAACGATGTCATTATCCTCTTATCCTCCGTTCACAAGTGCATCAGTGCATCAACATAGTAATCGTGGATATCCCCAATACTATGGCCTTACATTGACGAAGATTAGTCTATGAAGCTACGGGGATATTTTTGGCCCGATTGGTCCCACCTTTGGCTTCCGTACAGGGGAAGAATAACCAAATCAAGGTCGAAAGTGAGCCGTACATGAAATATATTTGTTACCTACCTGGGCATAGTAATGAACGTTAGTTTCACACAAGAAAGAGCTTGTATGTGTTTCCTTGGGAGTCCATATTTGGGTGCCTATCAAACTCCCCAATCTCTGGTCACTCGAGACATCCGATCACGACTACTTCTAGTGCGAAAACTCCTACGCACTCAAAAAATACCCATTAGAAACTATTGCCCCAAGTACGTCCCCAAATGTGCTAGGACAACCTTATCAAATCGAGAAGATGAAATATGAACCTTTTTGCTATGATAGTTCCAAAACCCAAGAACGAGAAATTTGGCACGGGTTATTTATATTGATGGACCCTCGAAGAACAAGTTTCTAATTTCCCTCTTGGTGCCAGAGTTCTAGTGCTTGAGGCATTCTTGCTCGAACTCAGAGAGCATACTTAAGAAATTACTAAACCAATAACTCTCTTTTCTGATCCTCTAGATCACACTAGGTGCAAGAGGAGAGCATGCTTCAAGAAATTTATCAAGTTTTCCCTTCTTTTATGATTTGTAATGTTTTTTTAAGAAATTGGCTACCTAGTTACTTCCCCGCGCGGCGCCAAAATGTTTGGTCAATTTAGTGTGTCCTAATTCTTGCATTTAATTGTCAATCGAATCGTAAGTGATGAAGTGCGGCGCACTATATGTGCAAGATAACCTCTTTCTTATCTTTTTGTCGTTTATGGTCTTTCCTAGGTGAAATGGAAATTCTAAAGTGAGAAACAAGCTTGGTTACATAATTGTTCAGAAATGATATTCCCCTATAATGATTTCAATCTCAGAAACACAAAAGCAAATTGGAATTACAATGACAAAAGAAAGTAAGCTAACTAGAAATAGAAGAGATGCTGTTAATCTAATGAATCAAAACAAGAAACTAGTGAATATGAAAACTAAACTATTCTTAGCATAGCGGAACACAAAAGAAGCTACGCTTATGAAATTCAAGTTGCAATGAAAGAAATCTAAACCCGATTACATCAATTCATTTCGACCCTTCATCATTAGACCCATTATGACATGGAAGTAATCATAAACAACTTGTGTAAGCGATATTTAATTTAGAGAAATAGCTAATACTAAACCATACACATACGATTCAATCCCTCGCCATCGATCCCATTTATGGCAACTGGGCTGTTGAAGATGTCATACATGATTCAATATATTTAAGTTTCTTGAAAGAAACTAATACTAAACTACACTTTCATCATGCAGCCTCACCATCGATCCCGTGGCTTTCGGAGAAGCTGAAAGACGCTATGGCTTGACTTAATATATCTGAAATTTTGCAGAAAAACTAATACTAAACTACACACATCTCATCATCTTGACCCCTCTGCTCCAGTCCATTTGTGGCTTTGAGTAAATGAAGACACTATGAGTAGCTTAATATGTCTAATTTTAACTATTGAATCGGATAAACAAAGCAAGAAATGCACAAAACAAAAACATGAAGTTAAACAAGAAGCTGTGAAAAGAAAACTAGCGGCGAATAATATCGAGTTTCATATCATTAGCGAAAATACTATGAAAATGCCGGTGTCTACTAAAACTTGCACAAGAAAGCTGATGTTATTTTAGCTGTCATAAAAACATAAAGACGAGAATGCAATGGAAATTACGAAATGTATGAACGAAATAAAACAACTATGAAATATGAACATGTAATGGGTTATGATGCAATGATTACTTAAAGAAATGAAATGAAAAACCTATGCATTAATACAGACCTCGAGTGACAGGGCCCTCTCACCGCGGCTTCTGGTATGATCTTCAAACACGAATTAAGTTATGAAACGAGTTTTTCTACATTAAAAATGTTACGGTACAGGTGGTATTACGGCTCAAGGCGAGCGTAATCACCACATAGCAATCCTTTACATCAACTTAACAACTAACAACCTCAACTCACATTCACTAACTCCTACGTGCGTGTCTGGCAGCTCTTTTATAAAAACGTAAAATGTATTGTTTCACAGTTTATGATAGCGACCAACACGTAGACCACGAAGATAACGGATTTAGGAGTATGGCCATGTTTGGGAAACGGATCTATGAAAGGTAGGCGCTTAAATTCAACTCCGAACTTTGCCTGAGAGATGTCAATTAACTACAAGCTTGGGGAAAGCAGTAGGTATGGATGTTTCTCATCGCAAAACGGAATCCCGTAGAGCATAGAACTCCACGGTTGACTTCCACGTGGATGGCTTTGTGCGGCTTTCCTTGGCCAATTTCATTGAACCCGATAGGACCTAGAACCATGTCCTTGTCATTCCTAGCACACTTGTGTGGCTCGTTTCCTTCGTTGACACCAACATTGATTTCCACAAAATAGGCTGGAAAGTTACGGCGGTGGAAAATTGACAAGTTTCCATGATGGCATGTTTTATAAAATCTAAATCAAATAGAAAACACACAAACATAATTAAAAACCATGTTAGATACCCTTTTGCACATGATATTGAGCAATTTTGGGGTTTAGGTGAGTGAAAGAGATATGGAAAAGTGTATGGAAAAGAGACAAGTCGGGACTCAACATACCCCCCCCCTTTAACTGAAGGTGTTGCATGTCCTCAGCCCTTAAAATTTTGACACTCTGTTCAATTCATGTGCCTTGATACTTCAGCCAACACATCTAACCCCCTTCTCTTCTTCTTTGATACTTGCCATCATTACGGTTTCTTCATGAGGCACTGAATTTGATGACTACAAGTGCTACTAGCAATTTTGGCATTTCCTTTTTAGCTTCTTATTTTCTTTGCCAAATACCCAAATGCCCCAACATATTGTCATGGATAATCTTGTCAGGTTGCCTTGCTCTTTAAGTGTTTCATTTTCATTTTTTGATATGCCGTTTAAAAGCTCCAAAGCTCAAGAAATCTCTTGTTTTAATAGTAGACAAGTCATCTGCAGTCTTGAGGGCTAGAAGAGGTGCTTGGACCACATTGGCTGCCTTCTCAGGATTCCTATATAATCATAGACCTCCTGTGTTTGGGGTCTACTTCCGGTGTCTTCTTGTTGAACATCATAAAATGTTTTGAAATTATGTTCAAATTTAGGTAGGAGAACTTTCATCAATATTTTTCTTGAGAATAAGATGGAAGTACACTCATTGTCGATTGGGAATTGAAAGTCGGGTTCACTAGCGACTAAAATGGACTATAATTCGGTTGGAAGCATTCGAGATGTCTCTTCACCCAAATCAATGAAATGAGGGCCTTTTAATTTGTGTTTTTCTCGGTTACCCATAAGCACTTGCTACTTCTCCTCACATGCTTGTGTGCACTGCCCTTTTGTTCTTGTTTTCTGTTTTGCCTTCTTAGATAGAGATGATTGTTTTTTGAAAATTAATCTCTCGAGCCAATTAGTGATCTTCTTCTTTTTGAAGAGGTTTTATAGACTGACCTCAACAATTTCTTTTCCCTTTTGATATTTTTGGCTTCTTAATTTTGATTTCCTTCTTCTTCCTTTTATGATCTCTCTTCCTTATCATTTTCTTCCTTAGTAATAGTAAAGTATCTTGGATTTCATCTATTGTTCTTTTCCTTCTACTTCTTTTTCTTTTGTGCTAGGCGGGAACTACGTAGCCAGGAGCAACTTGGGTTTCAACATCCATTTTATTTCTTCTACTCCTTCTAATTGATTTACCTTCGAGGAATTTCTGAGGTTCTTCAAAAGTTTCTAACTAAGAATTGTTCCCAAGTATCTTCTCTTTCTTTGAGTTCCTTTTCAATCAAAATTTTTATAAGCCCATGATGATATAAATGGGCTCTACATCTCCCTAGTGTTTTTACACTTTTGATCCATGACCATTTCTTCAAGCTATTGAATAGGAAATAAGGAAGATTGAGGATTTGGTTTTCAAGGAAATTCATCAATATCCTAGTATGATACATGTACATAGAGCCAAAGCGGCCTTCACATGTGATAAATTTCTGAACAATAAAATGTCAAGTGACCCATTCATCTTTTATTGCATGCAGATTCCTCTTTTTGAAAACGTGTTATCATACCTTGATTTGAGGAAGTTGTTCTCCATGCCTCATCACGTACTTTTGTTTTTGAACCACCGTTCTCTAGCCTTCTGAAGAAGCTACATTGCTTTGTTTGCTATTGATACTTCATTAACCAAAAATTTGAGGTCTCCCATACGCTTCCGAGCCATCAAATGATCTTACCAACTTTAGTAATTTCTCTGTGGTAACCGAATTTACGAATAAACGTAGCCATTTAGCTTTCTCAACATCTCTTTTGCTTGTGGAAATCCTCTATGAACTTCGGTCATACGGCTCACCCTTAATAATTTCCCATTTGCTCTCTGTGCTTCACGGCTTGCTCTGTGAGGGTTTTAGCGGAAGTGGAACGATGGAATACACGGAGTCGAGCACGGAAATGCGTAGGGACTAATGCTGAAACGGAAATGACACCATGCACAAGATGGATAGGCTGTAGGTGAATATACGGGAATGAGAGTGGAAGTAAAGACGAATGGAGTGAAACGAGGGAATGAGAATGAGTAGAGTGAGTTTTGTAACACGAACGGAGAAACGACAAAAGTTAACAAAGTGTAATGCATTCGGCCGCATTTTGAATTTTTGGTGGAAGTTTGTGTCATAAATATAGACACGTTTCAATCAATGATTGTCGTTATGCGGCTTGTAAGAGTCCTTTGTCAACTCAAATACGTATCATTATCTTCGATTGGGCTATTTGAACATGGGTAAAAGTCGGAATTTCAATAATGAAGCCGTTTGTGAATAAATGCGAAGGATAACATAGAGATCGTGGAGGATTCTGGTTGTCGATATAATCATTGTGCGTTAGCATAGGTAGAGCTCATAGTTTAAAATTACATAAAAAAAATGTGTCTTTTATACTATTTGAAATAAACTTTATTCATACCTTTGGAATCCTTGCTCTTGCCCTTGGTCTTCAATTTGATTGATCTTCATTAGTGTCTTGAATGTCCCATTGATCTCTCCTGCATTTTATTTCATGATTTTATGAAAGTAACAACTAACGGCACATTCTTTTTGAAAACGGAGTAGTAGCATTCATAGGAATGCATACATTTGAAGCTGATGGGTTAACGAGGAAACGGTATCAGTGAAGCTGACTACTGACTATTACTTAGGCAGAAATAGAAATGAACAAATGACAAATGACTGAGATGAAATAGTCATAAAAATATTTTATTGATGGAATGGATGAGATGAAGTGGAATGAAGTGAGAGTAAATGAAATGGAAATGAAGTGAAGTGAAGTGAAATGGGTAGATTGTTGAATAAAATAAAAGGCAGAATTTTTTTTGGAAAATATAGAGTGTAGGTGTCACTGATTTTCACCCCATATTTTACGTATAAAATTCACTTGATCAATGATTGGTTTTCAGGCTTATATCATTTTTTTTTCTCTTTTTTTTTTATTTTTTTCTCTTTTTTTTTTTTTTTTTTTTTAACTTGAAAAACAAAAACTAGCTTGGTAGAGAAGAAGGATTCTTACGTACCGGCTTCGATTAACGAACTTTCTTGAAACAAATTGACAAAATCCTCTTTAGAAGAGTGGCTTATGATAAACTTTCAATCCCACATGGCCATTCAGCAAGAGGAGTTTGAGCTTTCATCAATGGTCTTTGATTCTTACGGCTCATTGTTAAAGACCTTGTCGATCTCCTTATGGCCCAAGCCAATGAGTGCGAAATTTCCTTGAAAGTCTTTAAACTTGGAGTCAAACAACAATGCCCCGATCTCCTTCTTGAAACTTCTTCTCTTTGATATATTTGTCATGCCACTTAGTTCTTTGATATTGAACTAGATCGGTTTTAGAATTGCTTCTTGTACGATCTCATCTAGCTCATTCAATTGCTCCATTCTATGCTTTTGAGCCACGATAGAATCCATTCCCAAGCTGAGCTGACACTATCTTGAAGGTCTTGACTTGGAACTCAATGGGGAACAGACTTCTTTCCCCATAAACAAGTTCATGGGAGAATGTCTGTTTGTATTCCTCCATGTAGGCCTGAGGCTTGGAAGCCTATCCCCTTTAATCTCTTCTATGTAGATGAGCAGTTTTTGGTGATGATACTTTCAAGAACTTTGTTTGTGGACTCCACTTGACCATTTGCTTGTGGATGTGGGGTAGATTTTGTGCTTGATTTGTGTTCTTCCATCAACTTCTCCACCAAATTTGATGTGAATTGGCTCCACTGATCTGTTACAATTTCTCTTGGAACACCAAAGCAAGTAAAATATCCTCATAAGAAAAATGAACTTGCTTCTAAATTTTAATTAGCGGATGCTAATGCTTTAGCTTCTACCATTTAGTAACATAATCGATGCAAACCAATATATACTTCTTTGCTTCGATGGTGGATTAATCGATTCAATGAAATCTAAAGCCCATTTTTTAAAGGGTTCAATGAGTACAGTAGCACGATGGCATTTCATTTGGTGGGATTTCCTACTCTTTGGCGACTATCACCTTTTGACATATTTTTGCATCTTTGAAGAGAAGGCCAATAATATCCCAAGGAAAGGATTTTATGAGGCGAGTCCTTTTATCACATGAAAATTAATCGCGCATGGTTCATCATGACATGCCTTAAGAATATCGAGGCATTTCATCTTCCACGACACATCTTCGATCACAAGATGCGGCCACATTTTAAACAATTGATTTAGAAATCCATGAATATCTTGAACTCTCTGAATAATTTTTCGTTTTTTCTCTTGGAAATAAATGTGAAGGTAGTTTCCATAACCAAATAGTTAGCAATATACGCATACCAAGGGGTCTTAATAATTCTGCAAACAAATATTCATCGGAGACTTATCTTCTACGAGAATCTTCTTTGGTATTTTGAATTCTAGACAAGGAAATCGGCTACGTGATACATTTTTCTGGTCTATCCAACACGGTAATATTGAATTCTTGCAAAAGTAAAAGCCATCTTGTCACTCTGCCATTAGTAACAGGTTTGTTCATTAAATATCTAATTGCGAATGGTCGGTATGAATAAAAGTTTCATAGCATTGTGTAATGTCTAAACTTATTAATTGCATGAACAACGGCTAAGAATTTCTTTTTCGATCCTGAAATTATAATTCAACTCTGTGGGGTGTTCTTGGTGTAATAAATGGCATAAAGATTAAATCTTTTGACCCAACACGGCTCAATTTTGTATACGCTTTATCTGTAGAAATATGGAAAGGAAGTTTCCAATTTGGTCCTCTCAAGATAGGTGCTTCGAGATATTCTTGTTTTCAAAGTTTCAAGCTGATTGACAATCGGATCCCATTTAAATTCTGATCTTTTGTAAGAAACTTGAAGAGTGGAGATGCTATTTTAGTAAAGTTCTCTATAAATCTTCTATAATGACTTGATGGGCTCCCTCAGAAAACTTCTAACATCTCTTTGTGATTTGGAATAGGCAACTTGGAGATGACTTCAACTTTGATCTATCAACTTTAATTCCATCTCTGAAATATGATGTCTAAAACAATCCCTTCGGTAAACATCATAAAGCATTTTTCATGGCTTAATGAAGGTTGTTCTTGTCTTTATGAGAACTTTTTCCAAATTTTCTAATGCTCTTCAAATGTATTACCATAAACTGTAAAATCTGTCACTACATGTGTATGTGTACATATAAACCTCTACACAATCATGGATTAGATCAAGAAAAAATTCCTGAAATGCTTGCTCTTTGGAATGTTCTTTGGTGCATTACATAACCAAAGGAAGCACTCGGTAGGCAAGGATTCCCCAAGGACAAGTAAATGTGGTCTTATCTTGATCTTGAGGTGCTACTGGGTGATTATAGCCACTAGAAACCATCCAAGAATGAAAAGTACTTTTACTACTAATGTATCTAATACTTGATCAATAAAGAAATAAAGGAAAGTGATCCTTCAAAGGAAAGATTTAGCACACATTCAACTCCCACGTAATCAATGCATACTCTCCATTTACCATTCTTTAGGTACTATAACCAAAGGAGAAACCCATCGGCTATCGAAATTGGATAAATGAAGTTTTACATTTGAGAAGTTTTGGAGCTCTTTGCAGCCACTATCTCCTAAGATTTGGATTCATCCTTCTTTGGGGTTATTACGATTGGTCCTCTTGTTTTCCTCAATATAGATATGATGGATGCAAGTCTTAGGATCAATACCCTTCATGGTATACTCCCATGCAAATGCGATTAGAATGTTTTGCAAGATTAGAAGTTGTTCTTCTTGTTGTGACTTCTCCGGATGTTTATTGATATTCAATGTCTTTTACGGAAAAATCTCAAAAGCAAGGAATTACAAATTCTTCCATAGAGTAAAGAGACATTGTCTTGATGATAAAATATTCATATGAGATTTAGCGAAATTGTGTGAGTCATATTAATTACTTCAAATTTTCTATTATTGTTGAGAATTTGACTATCCTCACTAATCTGAAAATGGTAAAACCAGGTTGTATAGTGTTCTCATCATCGGCCATTTAAGAGCTGTCTCTATTTTACCATGTATTGCTCTTGCGGGAGGATACAAATTGAATTTCTTTAATGAAGATTATTAGAAATGTACATGTCTCCCGGATCTGCAACTAATAAAAAGCATCGAAATTGTGTGACCAAGGTCTTCCTAAGATAATTGGATGTCCTACGGAACTAGCACAGAAGTCAAAATCACCAAAATCTCTTTGGATATTCCCAAGAATCTGGAAGTGAAATATCTTCTAATACCATCTGGTTTAATAACCGATCGTCACACAAGTTGCAATAAAGTGGTATAAAAAAGTTAAATTTTAGCCTTCAAGTCGTCTCTCATAATGTTGATAGCATTTTTAATTAATCAATGTATTTAATTCTATCCATTCTATATGTGTCTTAGGCTCATTGGACTTCAGGATCTACATACGCATAGCAATTTTTCCCATCATAATGTAAATCTTTCCTACGGTGGATTCTTCTTTGTGTCTTTTATCTTTCTTCTTTGATCTTTTTAAAGAACTCATCTTATGGTTTGCTAGAATAGGAATTTCTCCAGTAAACATGGCAATGGAATCTTGATACAAACATTCTTCAATTCCTCTGAAAGTCATGGATTAGGCGGCAAATTTGTTTTTCCACCCCTTATCAATTTGTAGTCACTAGGAAAAGGAGGTGTAGATGAAGATACATGTTGCTCAACTATAGGAGTTGTGGATCTTTTCTTTTCTTTTTCTTTTTTAGAATTTTGGTGCAGAGATTCTTCCTCGAGCCCTTATCGACTTGAAGAGGTCCTGCAAAGACATCTTGCTCTTGAATGTATAGAAAGTTTTCTAAAACTCTGAATCTGAGTTGTACATCGTTGAGAGGAACAATCACTTTTCATTGAAATTGTTGTCCTTCTACCATATAAGTAGTTTGAGGATTCTTATTGTTAAGTTTGTGATCATTGAAGTTGATTTGTCTTTTTTGGTGGTATGGGAGCATGAGTTGAGGATTTGTATTTTGTTGAGAAGGTTGATGTTGTGAAATGTGGTAGTTGTTGTGGAGTTGGCTTGGAAATTGTGGAGCTTGTTGGTTTTGAAAAGATGGAGGATATTGATAAAATTGAGCAAATCTCCCATAAAAAGGTTTTAGACTACTTGTACCCATGGCTGATATGAGTTTTGATGTTGGGGGGGGGATGGAGTTGTTGTAAGTCCAATTTGGTGGGGTTTGAAGATTCATAGGGTTATTAAACCCTTGAGATTGTTGTCCCACTGCGAGGTCTCCTTGCGACAAAGCAGAGAGATTCTATTGAATTTGGATCTTCTTGAAAAACAACTTTGAGTCGAGTTGAAGGACAATCGCCAGTTCATGATTTTGAGCAAATCATACATGTTTCTACAACTTTTGCATCCGAGGACATTCCATAAAGCATGTTTCTTTCTACATTTGGACAAAAGATGTTCAAAGCTTATCTTGTTCTCTGCTTCTGCTTGTTTTGGATTTTTAAGGGTGTCTAGTTGTTCACTAAGACCCCTAAGATATCAGTTTTAAACTCATCAAACACCATACCAATCTCGCCCTGTAACGATCCGATTTGCGGTTGTTAGCCTAATAAGAGAAGAATCCCTAGGCCCTTTTCAGGTTTTAGATCTTCCCCTTGAGAATTGGATACATAGGATTACATTTATATCATGAAATGGGAGTTGAGAAATGTCTCCTTTACCCATCATGTTTAAAATTTCTATCCATTCATCTCTAATGGCTTTTAATAGGAGGGCTTTCAAGGTTTCATTATCTAAGTTGCTCGTCTTTGCTCTTTTAAGGTTGGCAGTGAAATCTTTCAATTAAGTCTTCCAAATTTTCATCTTCTTTTTGCATCATTTTGAATACCTCATCTTGTGATTGGTGGGCATACAATAATCCAAGTATCTATCCAAAAATGTTTGTTTCATATCATTTCCAAGTCATTAGATTGAGTGGCTAATCCCATGAACCATTTCAAAAATGATCCCTTCAAGGTTGAAGGAAATAGTTTGAGTTTTGAGAATCTTCCATATGAGTCATAAGTTCGGCACTACTTCAAACTCAAACGAAATGTTTCGGGATCTTCCTTAGAAAGTAATCCATAAAATTTAGGAGAAACAGAGATGGTGAAATATTTTTCATTGTTGCATGAGTTTCCTCATCAACTATAGGAATCCAAGAAAATCGTCCCTATTTCTACCATTATTTCCTTCACCATTGTTATCTTCATTATCTCCTCTCCTCTATCTCCACCTCTATTATTACTTCCTCGCCATGATAGCTTCTTTAGAGTCCTTATAGTCCTCTAGTTCTTCTATCAAGGAAGGATGAGAAGATTTCTTTGTTTTTCAAAGTAGGCTTTAATAGGTGGTGTAGGAGAATCTCTAGTCTAATTTTGTTCTTTGGCTTCCAAAAATCTTAAGGCTAGGGGTAGATGATGGTGAATCGGTCTATGCCTTGAAGAAGATGGAGTTGTGAAAATCGAACTCTTGGCCCCCAGCTATAAACCTTCCCCTAGAATCTCTTGCTCTATGCATGTCATTTTTTTTTTTTTTTTTTTTTTTTTTTTTTTTAACAAAGTTGGGCTAATAATTCTCTTTACGATCTTCAGGATCTAGGTGCAAGAAGAGAGCATGCCCAGAAATTACTAAACCAATAACTCTCTTTACGATCCTCTAGATCACACTAGGTGCAAGAAGGGAGAGCATACTTCAAGAAGTTATCAAGTTTTCCCTTCTTTTATGATTTTATGTGTTTTTAGAGAATTGGCTACCTAGTTACACTTCTAGGCAACCAAAATGTTTGGTCAATTTAGTGTGTCCTAAATTGCTGCATTTATTGTCAATCCGGGAGATAAATGAGTAGATGAAGTCACGGCGCACTATATGTGCAAGATAACCTCTTTCTTATCTTTGTCGTTTATGGTCTTTCTAAGTGTCCTCTCTTATTATTAATAATATATATATGAAATTCTAAGAAGTGAGAAACAAGCAAGTTATAATTGTTCAGGAAATGATATTCCCCTATAATGATTTTCCAATCTCAAAACTTCAAAAGCAAATTGGAATTACAATGACAAAGAAAGTAAAGCACTGAAATGAAAGTCTTGTTAATCTAATGAATCAAGTAAACTAGTGAATATGAAAACTAAACTATTCTTGCTACCAAGCGAACACAAAAACTGCGCTTATGGAAATTCAAAGTTGCAATGAAAAGAAATCTAAACCGAGATTACATCAATTCATTTTCGACCCTTCATCATTAGACAGCTATGACTTGTGGAAATAATCATAAACAACTTATTATGGCCACGATATTTAATTTACGAAAACAAGCCTAATACTAAACCATACACACATGATTCAATCCTAGCTATCGATCAGTGCTGACGGCTTTCGGAAGCAATTGAAGATGTCATACATGATTCAATATATTTAAGTTTGGAGAAAACTAATATAACTACACACTTCATCATGCAGCCTCACCATCGGTCAGTGTGGCTTTCGAATGGCTTCATGAGCAGCTTAATATATCTAATTTTGCAGAAAGAAACTAATACTAAACTACACATCTCATCATGCAGCCCCTCACCATCGATCCGAACGTGGCTTTCGGAGTATTTGAAGACACTATGAGTAGCTTAATATGTCTAATTTTAACTATTGAATCGAGATAAACAAAGCTGAAATGCACAAAAACAAGCTGAAGTTAAACAAGAGCGCTGAAAGAAAACTAGCGACGAGGAATAATATCGGTTTCATATCATTAGCGAAAATACTATGAAAAATGCCGGGGTGTCTACCTAAAACCTGCACAAGAAAAGCGTCGATATTTTAACAATCATAAAAACATAAAAGACGAGAATGCAATGGAAATTACGAAATGTATGAACGAGAAATAAACAACTATGAAATATGAACATGTAATGGGTTATGATACAATGATTACTTAAAGAAATGAAATGAGAAAAAATATATACATTAATACAGAACCTCGGCGGCGGGGGGCCCTCTCACTGGCGGCTACGGTATGATCTTCAAACACGAATTAAGTTATGAAACGAGTTTTCACATTATGCAAAAGAAAGTCATTACGGTGAGGTGGTATTACGGCTCAAGACGGCGTAATCACCACATAACGAATACGCACATCAACTTAACCAACCCCCAACAGCTATCAACTCACATTCACTAACTCTACGTGCGTATGCAAAAACGCTCTTTATAAAAACTTAATAAAATGCCTGCTTGTTTCTGAAGTTTATGATAGCGATAACTTACGTAGACCACGAAGGCCACGGATTTAGGAGTATGGCCATGTTTGGGAAACGGATCTATGAAAGGTGGGCGCTTAAATTCAACTCCAGAACTTTGAGATGTCAATTAACTTCCACAGAAAGCAGGAAGCTTGGCCGTATGGATGTTTCTATGCCACAACTTGAGAGTCAGCCGACATAGAAACCACGGTTGACTTCCCCGTGGATGGCTTTGACTTGTGACTTTCCTTGTGTTCATTGAACCAATAGGACACGAACCATGTCCTTGTCATTCCTAACGCATACATGTGGCTCGTTTCCTTCGTTGACACTGTAACATTGATTTCAAAATAGGCTATGAGAAGGTTACGTAGTGCGGAAAGTGACAAGTTTCATACATTCATGTAAATAAATCTAAATCAAATAGAAAACACACAAACATAATTAAAAACCATGTTAGATACCCTTTTGCACATGATATTGACAATTTTGGAGGTTTGGGTGAGTGAAAGAGATATGGAAAAGTGTATGGAAAAGAGACAAATTCGGGACACCAACATGCCCCCCAGCATGAAGGTGTTGCATGTCCTCATGCAACCAAAATTTTGACACTCTGTTCATTCATGTGCCTTGATACTTGACCAACACATCTAACCCCTTCTCTTCTTCTTTGATGCTGCCATCATTCGGGTTTCTTCATGAGGCACAATTTGATATTCTAAAGTGCTACTGCTCAATTTTTGGCATTTCCTTTTTAGCTTCTTATTTTTCTTTTGCCAAATACCCAAATGTAACATAGTATTGTCATGGATAATCTTGTCAGGTTTGCCTTGCTCTTTAAAGTGTTTCATTTTCATTTTTGATATGCGATTTAAGCTCAAGCTCAAAAATCTCTTGTTTAATGTTGAACCAAGGAATCATCTGCAATGTAGTGAGTAGAAGGGTGCTTGGACTGTGGCTGCCTTCTCAAAGTTCTATGTAATCATGGACACTCCTGGCTGTTTGGGGTCTACTTCCGGTGTCTTCTTCATTTGTCCTCCAAAATCTTGCAAGGGAGAATATGTTCAAAATTTAGGTGAGAACTTTCATCAATATTTTGCGAGAATAAGATGAGGTACACTCATTGTACGGAACCCAGGGTAAGAAAAATTCGAGTTCACTAAGCGACTAAAATGGACTATAGTCGGTTGGAGGCTTGTTCGGATGTCTCTTCACCCAAATCAATGAAATGAGGACCTTTAATTTGTGTTTTTCTCGGTTCCTTAAGCACTTTCTACTTCTCCTCATCATGGTACACTACCCTTTTGTTCTTGTTTTCTGTTTTGCCTTCTTAGATAGAGATGAAACATTTTTGAAGAAAAATTAATCTCTCGAGACGGAATTTGGTGATCTTCTTTTCGGAAAGAAGAGGTTTTATGGACGACCTCAACAATTTCTTTCCCTTTTGATATTTTGGCTTCTTAATTTTGATTTCCTTCTTCTTCCTTTTTATCCAATCTCTTCCTTATCATTTTCTTCATAGTAATAGTAGAAGTATCTTGGATTTCCATCTATTGTTCTTTCATATTCTACTTCTTTTTTCTTGTGCTAGGCTGCGGGAACTTCTGTGTAGGAGCAGCTTGAGTTTCAACATCCATTTTTATTCTTCTACTCCTTCCTAATTGATTTACCTTGGGGAATTTCTTTGAGGTTCTTCAAAGAAGTTTCTAACTAAGAATTGTTCCCTTGGAGTGGCTTATTTCTAGGAGACATTTTATCTCTCTTTTCTTCTATTTTGGAGTTGGTTTCATAACAACATGTTAGTTATGAGAATTGACCAGGTGATATTGGAGTTAGAGGGAAATGTGCTATCGATTTATCAATCATCCAAATTGTACATGGTGCATGCAATCAACGGAAAGGTGTAATATTCCTAAATTAGCATGCGGCTAATAGGAATATTATTTCTTCTCTTAACATGTAGTTAGAGGAATAAATGGGTAAGGAGGCCCATAAGTATATTAAATAGGATAAATCCTCTTAATGTGAAAAGGGATCATGCCAAAATAGCTGGATCTAGCACCCTCATGTGTGAACAGAGGCTATTATGCAGGCCAGGTCAAGTTTGACCAAGTCAACAACACTTATATGGGAGGAGTGGATCATGATAAGAAGACAACTCAATGTGAATGAGGGTTCAGTCCTAGCTAGTTACAATTAAGACACCTTGGGTATGAAAGGAAGATGATGCATAGAGACTAAGTCATGGTTGACCAAATCAAAAAGCATTGTAAATGAAGAGTGGGACTAATGGGGATAGTGTAGTTTTGGAGCGGGGAGCCTTTGCATGGAAGTAACCTCATGAATGGGTGGGACCCATGGTGAGAAGCTCATCATTTATATAATGGAGAGATGGAAGCCACTTATGGGGCATCATTGAAGATATGATTTTATGATTTGATACATTTAGACTCTTGCATGCTTCATTTGTTTGGCTAAGTTTGTTGCCTTGTATGCGGGGTTTTCTCATGCGGGAATTCCCCACTCTTTCTTGGAGATTTTTTTTTAAGAAATTTGAGAGGAGTTTTCTAGAATTAATTTCCACTATGTCACTTGGCCAGAATTTCACCTACGGCTACGGTGTAGTCCTTGGATACTTGACATTATTTTACATGATGTTACGGTGGAAGGGTTTAAATCCTTTACTTTTCGGCTAGTTTCTGAAGGAATATCAAACTTTTTCCCGAAGACTAGTAGGAGGACCCTCTGTCATTTCTTTGCATTATCAACCATATTTATGTAGATGCCTTTAGACATTCTATGTGACTCAGCCATAGATGTGCAACATTTTACTTCTTGTACTTCACATTTATCAGAAACCCTTCATGAGATCCATCTTGGATCTATGTAAATGAGACCCAGATCTCGGTTTTAGCTCTATTGATAAATATAATAGAAGATCATTTTTGTCTCTTATTTATAAGTATAAACCCTCAATAAGCTAGCATTTGTCACTTTACGTAGTAGTTACATTGTTGCAGTGATCTGGAGATGCCGGTGTTTTGGGTTATTTGGTATGGGAAGCATGTTTTATTATTCGCAATAGTTTGTTTATACGTTCTCTTGTATTTGGTTGTTATAATGTCAGTCTAAAGGATACATGGGATTTTTTATTTGTTATTACACAAATTTCTGAAAAATGTGTTTTAGCAATACATATACTTTTGATTTTCCATTTGGGAATATTACGGTGGTATCAGCTCTAATCTTGGCCCAGCATGTACTTGATCATTGTAGGTATTCTTATAGGAAGGAGAGGATCTACAAAGTGATCAAGGAAAACCCTTATTGTACGGAAGGATTTCATAAACTTCTTCTTCAAACTCATAAGTATCAGCAAAAGACATCAAAGAAATGAGGAGGAAAAACATGGAGATCCTAGACAAAGATTTGCACCTGGGGGAAAATATGGTTCCTCATATTATGGGTGTGGGTATTTAGCCACACCATCGGATTGAAAATTCTCTACCGACCATATGTTCATGAAAAATGAGATGGAAAGGATATGTACAAGGAGACTCTTGATTATTTACAAGAGTATGAATCTCCAATCTAGAGGTTCAAAGATCACTGAACTTACAAAGGGTTTCAAGATCAAGGAGGAAGGAGCACAAGGGGCAAGAAACATGGTGTGGGTAGATTATTTCCTCCTACTTTTGATGGCTCACTAAATGTCTAGCTAGGGCTTGGAACAGGCTAGACACTATAGGCGACAACATCAAGTTTTTGAAGATGAAGCCATTAGAGTGTCATGTGCATTTTGAAGGTAGACTTATGTAGTGGTTGTTTTGAGTCCTTTCATTAAGGAATGTAAATACATATAATTATGCAAAGTTCATTAGAAGAGTATTGTGGAAAGGTTTGATGGAAATTTTTATGAAACACCTTCTATGGAGCTTGTCAACCAAGCAAAACCTTTGCATGGGTTGGAAGGATCTACAAACCCAACTCCATTTCAAAAAACCATTAGAGGGGATGAAAACTTATATGATAATTTTCCAAGGGGCAAGATCATTGCATGAGAGATTCTCTTTCAAGGAAAGACTAGATCTATGGTATCATTGTTGATGAGGTATTCTCCACTATTAATGAGAAGAAGAGAAATTTGGAGGTAACAACAACATCATATCAAGGGCACATGAATACCTCATGAAGAGGAATGTGGAGCATTTTCTCCAAGGAGAAGCACCAGCACTCTTAAAGAGTTCAAAAGTCTCACATATGGGAGTAGATGATACCAGTCCATTTTGCGGCATGTGTCATCATTGACAAATTGTGAATGTCAAGATAGACGGAGATAAGAGGTAGAAACATCATATGATAAAGAGCACACACTCCTCTCTATTTTAGAAGATTGATGCACTATAAAAAGAGGCAAGAGGATTTAATGCGATTGAAGAACAAGGACAAAAAATCAAATCCACACACATATACATCTGTAGCTCCCAACCACGCCAGTGTCTCTTTGAGATGAGGCATTCACCATGGATACCCCTTGATTGGAAGAAGAACCAGAAAGTGTTCTCTCCCAGCAGGTAGTAGTGACCTATTTGGATAAGGAAGGAGCCTTGGGAGAAGCTATCATGATCAAGAACCTCTGTTGGGATTTCAAAGGAGAGATGATCAATTTTCTGATATGGACATTGTTATCTTCCACTCGGCTAATTGCAATGGAAAATAAGGATTCATAAATCTATGATGGCATGAGTATGGTGTCAAATAACCACTCCCTTGTACCTTGGGCAGAAAATTATGCTTCTACCCACATATAATGAATATTTGAATATAACAAGTGTGCCCTCTTTACCCAGCATGGAAGACAAACTATGGATGTTTTGGAAGAGGGACCTTTCAAGAGGAGGTTGACTTCCATATAGTTCAATCTTGTCTTGAGCAAGATCGGTGAAAGGAAAAAAGTGGAGTGACATTACTCCAACATGTAACTGGCATTGAGCATGTCGAGGAGAGTTATCTTATGGCCAGACACTTTCATTTCATATTTCTACAATGTTGTCATTGTTGGGAAGCCTAGATCCATATTGAAGTCCCCAAATCTTGGTAGAATATTCAAAAGAACCTCCTCTGTAAGGGTTCTTGATGAGAAAATGATGGATGAGGAGGTATAGGTGGTTGATGGAGTCATTTATTTTACCATAATTAGATCTATTTTATTAGAGACTCCAAGCTCGAGGGATAAGCTTCTACATGCGGCCTACAAAGCCCTTGCTTTCGAATCACCCAGGTTTCATTAGAGCCACACCATATTATCTTGGATAGATTCATGTGGGAAGGCTTCAAAAGAGGAGATGCACACTATCACATGAGGAAGTACATATATTATTTGCGGGTTGAGGAGGATCATAGCTCTTTGGAAGAGTTATCATTACCACCTCCTTATGCATTAGGTGTGAGAAGGAGCTCATCCTTGAAGCTACCTCATTGATTTGAACCAAGTGTATGGTAAGGCTTGTATTCTGAACATCATGATATATTTGTTATATACTTGTATTTTCTTACCCACATGTGTAGGGCATTGCTCCAAAGAGGCATACTTTATTATTTGCTTCATGGGCTACTTGGGGCCATGAGCAATAGTAATATTGACCATTCCTTAGAAGATTTTGGGAGATGATGTACTCTTCATGGTGTGATTCATTAACACTAACCATCATACACCTTCTCCAAGCATGCAAGAAGAATTTTGCGGCAAACAAGTGGTGGAAGAGACATTTGTTATATCATATCCTATGGTAGTTAGGAGTAAATTGCGAACACATGAGGGACCATTTTCCTTCTCCCTTATTACATATGGCAGCTAGCATGACTTTAGTTATGATTCCATATGTTAAAGTTTATTATCTTTGTTTTGAACATGATTGGAAGGGAGACATTGTTGGATGTGTCCTTGGGGAAAGAAATTTCCCACACTTTGCACTACATGCTGGGGAACATGGGAGATGATATCATGCACTATATTAGATCACTTGTTTCTTTATGAGATAGGCCATATGATTGTTTGGAGCACTTGGGACATGCCTCTCATGAGCATTTTTTGGAGGATCTTTCTATGAATTACTAAACGGGGAGGTGATTCATTTCATTTGGATGATAGCATGGAGATGAGTCTTTCATTGGGGCTGAAGTCCCCATGATTGTCGTCAATTCTTCTATGAGAGCCATTCGACACCAACAAAGTTTCCATATAGACTTCCATTCTTTCATGATGAGAGCCATTTGGTTTATCCACCAAATTCCAACTTATAAGTTGGGAGCAACCATTGGGGAGACATAATTGTTGCGAGAATATCTGAAGAAACGATTAGGCTTGTTGGATGTAGAGGTGACAAGAGGATGAGGGGAAATTTTGTAGCACCCTTCCGGTTGGCAAGGACAAAGCATTTTTTTTGGGGGAGAGCGCCCAATATTCCTAAATTAGCATGCAACTAATAAGATAGTAATTTTTCTCTTAACATCTAGTTAGAGGAATAAATGGGTAGAGGAGACCTACTAAGTACCTTAAGTAGCCGCAAAATCCCTACAATGTGAAAAGGGATCATGTAAATAACTAGATCTAGCACCCTCATGTGTGAACAAGGGCCTAGCCATGTGGAAAAGGTCAAGGTTTGACCAAGTCAACAACACTTATATGGGAGGAATGGATCATCAGTAAAGACAACTCAATGTGAATGAGGATCGGTCTAACTAGTTAGAGGTGAACACCTTGGGTTTTGAATGGAGAAAATGCATGGAGAATAATTCATGGTTGAAAAAATCAAGCAGGTGTTGTAAATAGAAGAGTGGGACTAATAGGGACAACGTAATTTTGGAGGAAAGCCTTTGCATGGAAGTAACCTCATGAATGGGTGGGACCCATGGTGAGGAAGCTCATCATCTATATAATGGAGGGAATGGCAGCCATATAGGGCATGATTGAAGATATGATTTTATGATTGGGTTTATTTAGAATTGTTATACATGCTTCAGCTATTTAGGTAAGTTTTCACTATGTGCGGGCTTTTCTCATGCGGTAATTCCCCACTCTTTCTTGGAGATCTTGTTTAATAAATCGAGAAGAGTTTTATGGACTTCATTTCCACTATCCAACACTTGGAAAAATTGTCACCTACATCTAAAACATAGTTCCTTGGAGAAACACATTATTTTACATGGTGTTGCGGTGGAAGGGTTTAAACCCTTACTTTTGACTAGTTTCCCTGAAGGAGGATCAACCTTTTTTCCGGAAGACTAGTAGGAGGAGACTCTGACCATTTTCTTTGCATTATCAGCCCATATTTATGCGATGATTCAGCAATTCTACGTGATTCAGCCATAGATCCTATGGCATTTTACTTCTTGTACTTCATTTTTATCAGAAACCCATACTTGGGAATCATCTTGGAGCTATGTAAATGAGACTAGATCTCGGTTTTTAAACTCTATTGATCAATATAATAGAAGACCATATTTTGTCTCTTATTTCTAAGTCTAAGCCCTCAATAAGCGCATCACTTCTGCGGTGAATACGTATTTGTAGTAGTCTTGGGGATTGCGGTTTTGGTTGTTTTGAGCATGGGGCTTGTTTAACTAGGCTATAATGATTTGTTTCTTGACTTTTTTCATCTTGTATTTGGTTGTTATAATGTATGATATAAAGGATCCATGGGTTTTTATTGATTTTTATCGGAAAAATTTACGAAAAATGTAACTTTTACATTGCATATATTGTTGATTTTCCCATTTGGGAATATTCTGAGAAGAGCCTAGATTTATTGCACATTTCATATTGGGAATTTTACCTAATTAATATGGGATGGATACAGAAATAACAAGAGGAAATAGGGATCCTGGAGGGGCAAGAAAAAATTCTAATTATTTAAAACTTCTTGAAGGAGGTAAGTGGAGATAGAGATAGTGTAGAGGTTTCTCTGGTTGGAAAAGCATTGTAATCGTCCATGTTTTTTGAATTGTATAATATAGAAATAGAAATGATTTATTGTGAGGCTTTCCCTAGGAAATGTTTATTATGTGTGGTTTGAAATTGTTTCTCTTTTTCATGTTGTGTGATTTCACAATCATAATTGGCTCATAATTGGTACGGTAGATTCAGGCATATTGTTTTATAATATTAAAATTATCGGTTTGAATCTTTGTGGATTTTCACATGGTATCAAAGAAGGAATCACTATCAAAGATAAAATATAATTTTTTACTTGCAGAGGAATTTTTCTTAAGATTTAATCTCGAGGCTAACAGTACAATCGAGATAGGCGTTCTTTTAGAGTGAAGCTCAGTATGCCCTTGAGGGTAGCTAAATTACATTTGTGGAACAACTTGGATGAAATTAGTCTTGTAAGAAAACAAAATGAAGGATTTCGTGAGAAGGACATCCTTAGACCAACTCCAACTAATGCACAAGACGTGAAGCAGTGGAAAAACTATGTAGTAGAGCCATAAAATTCTACTAGGATTTGAGAGATCATATTGACTTGAAACTCCATGGAAAGGAAACTCCATATGTGTTTTGGAGAGGCCTTAAAATATCTTTTCAGAAAATAAGTGGCCAAAGAGGCTGGTATTGAAGGAAAAGCTTGGTAAAATCCAATATGAAAGGACAACATAATACCAAAGTACTTTACCAAGTTTACCCAATGTTAGGATGAGCTTGGAAGAATTGAGTGTTCGAATTTCTGATGATGGTCATGTCATCCCCTATAATTTCTAGGCATTCCCTAGAGTTAGAAAAGCTAAGTTCGATTAATGGGAGGAGAAGCTACCATAGTGGGAGCGTTTGTGGTCGACCGGTACAAGAAGAATTTTTGGTGGAACACGAGATGTAACATCATCCGGAAAGTGGAAAGAAGATTTTTGTGGTAAAAGAAAATAACCAAGGGAAAGAAGTCCCAAGGCAAGGATGAATGGAAGAAATGCTTGTCCAACATTAAATGTTTTCATTGTCACAATTTCGCTTTATGCCACAAAATTTCCACAAAATAAGGTAAGCAAGAAGGAGCCTACAATAGTAGTAGCAAGTGAAGCTATAAATTAAAGTGGAACATGATTTTTACTCTCATTGCATGCATGGAAAGCATTTTAATGGGAAGCATGTGGTATCTTGAAGGTTGTGTCTTAATTTCCATATGATGAGGAGAGAGATATCTTGATGACTTGGAGAGAAAGACATTGAGAAAAACATAGATTTTGGAGATAATAGGAGGTATAAACGCGGGACCAATATCGATATCTTTACTTTTTAGAGGGAAGTCACACGGCTCCCCTTTCAAACTAACATATCTATTTTTCCAAGGATAAATAATAATATTTTTCATTACGTATTAGGAATAATGTGGCTACGATGTGATATTTAGCAAAGGAAAGGTTTTCACTTGAACACATCATCACCCAGGCAATTGAAGTATATTGATGTGCAAATTAAGAACCTATATGTAATTGGTCGAAGATTCATTAAAATCCTTGAGGAGAAAAAGAAAAGGTTATATACTTGGTAGTTTGAGAGGATTCTATTAGATCTCTAAACATGCAACCTCATAAGAAGCCTCGAAGAGTTGTTGAGAAATCATAATTGGAGAAGTGTATAGGAGGCTAAGTGGAGACATCCACTCAAGCATAGACCTCTAATAGGAGTGGGAATTAAATACATGGGAAGAGAAAGGAGCACATGTAGCCATAACAAGTGAGATTCTAGGTGAGGTGTGAATCAGAAAGTCCAAAGAGTGTAGAAGTTGGGCAGTTTCGTGAGATGTTACATGCCATGGATCAGCACCTTGCTACGAGGGCCCGAGTATACGATGTACATGATGGATAAATGGATATTGATGCATTTAGATTCTAGAGTGACAAATATAGAGACTAGAAGCGATGGATACTATGGAGCACGATTTAGATTTGGCATCGGTCTGGATGGCATAGTGTAGAGGTAGCAACTTAACCACGAAGTTTTCGGTAGATAGTGCGGTAGCTAGTAGTAGTCGGGAACTTGGGTGACAAATGCATTATGCGATCAGGTGGATTTAATTTTTTTTAGTGTTTTTCGATTGAAAACGTTGTAGTCCTAATAATGACAAAGTGTTGCATACGAAGAAATTCCAAATGTATCATATCGGGATAAAGTGAAATTCCTTTCTTGTTGGGAATGTTGAAAATAACAACAAAGAAATGTTTAAAATGGCACAGAAAGTTTGTAATTTAATTTTCCCTTGAATTAAATTAGAATAAAGTGTAATTCCATATAAGAAGACAAATTATGCAGAGTTAACTATGTTAGTATGACTTGGTTGGTTCATTTAATTCGAGTTGAGGTCACTTGAATCATGTGAGTAACTCCTACATTATAGGAGACCTCTTTGAGTTTATTTTGAGTTGTAATTAATTAATGAGTCAAACGATTCTGAAATTAGTTTAATTAGTTCTAAGCTGATGGAGAGAACTAGTGAGAGGTCAAGTGGAACTTGGGGTAGACCATATCATTGGTCAATCGGATAGCGTGGTTCAATCATAAATATGCATGCATGTCATTTATGAAAAGACCCGGTTGGGATTGGAGTTTAAGTGTGGTGCACTATCGGTTGTATAATCATCCAAATTGTATAGGTGGTGCATGCGGTCGAAAAGAAGGCCCTAGATGTATTGCCTGATTCATATTTGGAATATCCCTAATTAATAAGGATAAATTAACGAAGGAAACAACACAATGAAATAGATTTATTTAGCAGAATAAAATTGGTTAAGTGTTGGCCAAGGCTTGTCTAGGAAGCAACGAGACAAATAGAGATATTTCATAGTTTTATTAGGTTGGAGAAAATAATTTTAATCATCTCACATATTTCTTCACTTATGAATATATAGATAGCGAGTTTTTATTTGGGAAGCTTTCTAGAAATATTTTTGTAATGTGTGATCAAAATTCTTTCTCTTCGAGGTTTTGTGATTTCACGATCATAATTGATTTCCATAATTCTATAGTATATTCAAGTATATTGTTTTAGCATATTAAATTATCGGTTTGAATCTATGTGAATTTCTATAGTATTGGTGTTATAACAACATGATACAATAGAGATGTTACAAAAACGTGTTATAATAAAATTGGCATATGTAGCAAGGAAGTATTTGTAGTAGGGTTGTTACGATGACATAATAGAAAGGCAGGTCATAAAACACTTTTTCATATCTAGCTATTAATTGAAATCAATCAATTCTAATAGTGTTTTGCCAAGGATGCATACATCGGACATCCTTGGTAATAAAAATGTGATCTTCTATCTATTGTGGTGATAGATGTACCTATCCTAGGGAAGGAAAGTCCTTGTAGGCATGCCAAATCTTCTCCGAAGCTGATGATACATCCTTAGGAAATTTGTTCCTTCCCTTGAAGAAATACTCATAATACTCCTTTTTTTAGTGCTTTTACTAACTATTTTAATCATAATTTTCTCGGGTTCTTCCTCATCTAGGATTACTTCCTTCATCATTCATTCACCTTCTGAATATTGTATAAGTAAAAATAGTTAAATATCATGGAAATTTCAAATAAATTTGTAAACTCAAAGTTATAATCATTATAAAAAATCTTCTTTAGGACTTGACATGATCCACTATTTCTTATACTTGAACTTACTATTATGTAATTCTTGGAATTATTATTTCCTTAATTTTTCAATCATAGCTATCTTTTTAAATTGTCACCTTCATCTATTTACCCTTTTTGTATATTTGGAAATTTATTATTTCATTTTTTTAGACTACGCATACATTTCCTACATTTTCTCTACAAAATCACTTTGCATCAAGACTCATTTACCTTCACGATATGATGAATTTAGCACATCCATAATTCACTTTTTGTGATCTTCGATAAACAATATAATATGGACTCTTTCTAATAGACCTATTGATTAAATCATTATAATCTAATTCAACATGTCTAATATTGAATCTCATTTCCTAGTTTTTGTCCACTTAGATACTTCAAAATATTCCCATGAATTTGGTTTATCACCTAATTCTTTCCATCCATTGTAGATGGTATGATCAATTACAATAATTTGGAACCCAAATTGTTCCAAATTCCCTCCAAAAATTTCAAGGAATCTAGTATCTCCTCGAGAAGTTATACTTCTTTGTAGTCCATGAGGTCTCACAATTCCTTTGGAAGAACAAAACCACACACTTTAGTAGCATGATTGTCTTTCTTGTGGTATGAAGCTATTATAATTTTAAACTATCCATTACATAGATCCAAATAATCATGACCTTTTTTGAAGTTTTAGGAAATTCCAAATGGGAAATCATACCTACATCTTCCCAAAAGTCACCTTGGTAGTGGTATTGGCATTTATATTCCTGTATTTTAACTCCTTCCCTTCATCATTTGAAAATTATATAAAAAGCGAACAAAATTTGTTAAAATCCTTATTGATGTTTGGCCAAAAATATCTCTCATCATAAGTCCATAGTCTTGTCAACATGGAATGTCTAAAGCTCCACTCTATAATTCTTTATTGTGATTTAGGTGCGATAGAGATCTGAAGTGAACAAAATATGATTCTTGAAAATAGCCCTCTTGTATATGGAAATCCAAATATGTTTTTTATAGAATACTCCAAGTTTCCTTGCTTGCCTTTTAATAGTTTACAAAATTTTTCATCATCCTCATACAAATCCTTCATTCATTCCAAGATCTAGCTTCAATTAAAAAAGTATTGAAAAAATTGTCCTTCAGCAATGCATACGCATCACTTATTTAATTTTCTATACTTTCATTTTAAAACAAACATGTAACTTGAAAAAATCATATCTGTTGGAATGATTTTGAACTATCTATGTTGACTATGGATGTATTATAGAGACCTTATGGTAATTAAATAAGAAAAACTTCTTTAACAACAAGTAGTGTCTGATGGATGGATTGTGCCTCCTCCATGGATACCTAGGGTTTCTCCAACCTTGCGACGGGGGTAGGCGGGCTCCTCCCCTTCATCTCAATTTCATGACTCATTACATGCATGGTTTTATCTGCTCTTAGTACCCATCACCACTTTGACAGGGGCTCCCTAAAGGAGAGGTAGGCGCACCTCCCCCCCCCTCCCAACCCACCCAAAGGCACTCCAAATAGCAACGAAAATGCGCCCCTTAATGATCAGCCCGGGGATCCTGCGAACTGTAGGATCTCTAGAAAATCGGATAGCTAAAAAAACAAAAAATGGAATAGAGGAAGGTCTCATCCTCAACATTCATTACGATTCTTTTATAACGACCCAAAATATACCTTCCACCTTGCCGTATCAATGCCATAATAGATTTCATGAGACCATGCCCTCATGGAGATTTATTAGCGTACGGCCCACTCGGAAAGCACTCGAAGGAATGGATAGAGTCCAAATGGAATCCCAAAGGGCAAATCACCCTCGGTAGGACCAAAAGTATTCTTCAATGTCATATTTGTTACACCCATTTTTTGGTCATTTAACCTATTATCATTAGATGGACCCAAGTACACCATGTAAGACCAATTTTACCCTAAGTAAAATTGCCTTCACTATGTAAAATAACTTAATAAACCATATTTATTAGGTTGTTTATGGTCTAAACAGGAAACCCCAAAAGGAAATATTAAACAAACCTATATGTGTTTGATTTTCCTCATGGAATAATTAATTAAACCATAATTTAATTATTATTCCTAGTCGTGTTTAACCCAAAACAAAGAAATTAATTAGATAAACCTTTATTTATCTTATTATTTTATGGGAATAATTATTTAAATCTTATTTAGATAATATTCCTTGTTAAATATGACCAAATCACCCACAAATAATCAAATAAATCATTATTTATTTGATTATCCTTCAACCACTTCCTTAAAAAGATAAATAAATCATGTATTTATTTATTATTAACAAATAAAGGGATTTGACCCAAGTCAAATACTTTTTCCCTCCAACAAATATAATAAAATATTCCATAAAAGCTGGATCTAGATTTGGTTAACATTATTTTAATCATGCACCAAGATCTAGAATGACCCAATATTTTGTTATAAATAGGAGGGTTTTCCCTACCATTCTTCACCTTTTGTTGCCTATTAGATCACTCTAGATCTAAACTCTGGGTCTGACTTTGAGCCATTATCATTGTCATATTTTCCATTATTTGCTGTGTGATCTCCCTTTGAGTTCTATCTTTATCTGGGTTTTCTACACCAACAGGAGAGAGAAATGTTAGATCTGAAGTGCTGAGGACTTCCAAGAAATCATCCCATTGAGGAGAATTGGAAACATTTTCTAGTTTTCCTCCCAGGTGCCCTTAATACAAAAATTATTTCAAGAATTGTTCTTGTCTTGTCTGTTGGATATATGGAGCAAACCCTTCTTTTTACTGCTTAATGTCTTTCTATGCATAGATCTAGTTTTTTGCAGGTCTTATCTTGATCAACTAACTACAGATCTGAAGATATTGGCAGCCACTTGTGATGTTAGGGCTATTAGTTATGTGTAGCTAAAGTGGTGTTTTTTCGTACACATCGACAAAGGATTCATACTAACAATTGGCGACTCCACAAGGGTTTTCAATTACGACAGCTGTCGTTTTTCATATTCCTGCATATCTAGCTACTTCAGACCCTAGGGTTTCTTTTTAGCTTTTTTTTTTTCCTATTTCCATGGTGTTTTTCCCCTATAAAACCCTAAAACATTAAAATTTCTAACTTCTGTGTGTTTTTGGCCCTATTGCGCAGGTGACAGACATCAGCCGCAACTGAGACGGCAACTTTTCTCGAAATCTGCCGCCGGGACACCCGGAGCTTCAGGTCGCACTTTTCAGCCCATAAACTGTGACCTGGACCTCTAGGTCGCACTTTTCAGCCCATTTTCTGCGACCTGCACTGAAAACAGGTCAGAACCTATGACCTGCCAATTTTTCTGCTGTTTTTCTGCAATTTTTCTGGGTTTTTCTGAAGCTTCTGTTAGGGTTTTCCAGCCTCTGTCTCAGCCCGTTTCGACCTGTTTTTGATCTGTTTTTCTCATCTAAGTGGGAAAATAGCCCCCTATGGCTTCAATACCCTCCACTTTTGGTGGAAGAGCCACCTGCTTGTGTCTATTTTTTTCGCAGTTTGCCCCCCTTTTTCCGCATCTGATACCTTTTTTTAGACCTTCTTTTAATCGCCTAACATTAAAATCTCTCAAATCACCTCCTGAAGATTTGTTTGGATCTACTTTTAGGGCCTCCTCCTTGCCCCTTCCGCTTTTTGCTGATTACCTTCCTTTTTCCAACCACCTTGCCTCTGTCTCTTGGCTGTGATCTGCACCTCTTTTCAGCAGCTTTATCCTTTAGATCCCTGTCCCTTTTGACCCCAGATCTATTGGCCTCTTTTTATGTGTGTTTTGACTAGCTTTTTGCCCTCTTTTAGAGTAGTTTTGAAGAGACTCGCATTTTTGGGTTTGGGTCAAATTAATGCAATAGTAGTCATGCACCTTCTCGTTATTTCGCATTACATAATCGGTTTCTGCGCATTATTTTCGCTTACGCAGCGGACACTTTTTCTCTTACTCTCAAAACAAAAAGGGTTTAAAAATTAAAATTAACGCACGCCACACACTCACCCTAAGCGAAGAAGAGCCTGGTTTACACCGCCAGGCAAAGACTTTAAAATCAATTGACATTGCACCTTTTTGCCCTTGTTTCGACATTGTAATCACTTGATTCTGCACCTCCCTGCCTCTGTCGATTGTTCTTCTTCCCCTCGTGCTGTGTTTGTGTTGCCATCATTGCGCCCCCAAGGCGCGCTTCCCGGAGACCCCTGGCTCACACCCTCGCTTCTCGGCCGATCGACCGTCTGCCTCGGGCCGTCGTCGTTTCGCTCCTCCTCTCGAGTCCGCACTCCAACCCTCTTCTCGATTCATTGGGTTCCTCTCTTTTACTCTGGTTCTCCCCCGTCACCTTCACTATGTCCGGTCTAGGGCCCAACGCTGGTGGTGCTCCCGTCCCTAATGCCGAATCCGATTACTAGCGGAACCGCCACAGGAACTACCTCGGCTGCGCGTTTGCTCCCTTACATGGCAGGCCTCAGCCTCCCCGATCTCAATCAGTTGATCAATGACCCTATCCGCCACGTTGTTGGTTGGCCTGATATGCCAACCAAGCTCCCCTTCGACATCCCTAAGTTCGAAGGCCTTACTGGAGAAGATCCAACCAACCATGTCCGATCTTTCCACATGTGGTGTTCCTCCAATTCCATTACCGATGATTCCATCCATCTTCGGTTGTTCCAATGCACGCTTACCGGCGAAGCTTCTAAATGGTATGTTGACCAAGCCACCTCTTCCCATACCACCTTTGCGACCATTGCCCAAGCCTTTTTATCTTATTTCCAGCTCCCTCTCCGATACGATACTGGTACGGAGCTTTTGACCTCTTTCAAGAAAACCTCTTCGACCCGCCTTTCCACTCATGTCCAGGAATGGTGACGAAGATGAAGCTTATGTCGAGCTCCCCCCTTCGAAGATCGGGTTTATATGGACTGGTTCCTTCGCACTCTCTTAGCTCCCATTGGCAAAGATGTCGCCTCCCATTTCCCTCAAACCAAAGAAGCCGCCCTCCAAATAGCCTTGAAATATGACCTGATCTATGCTCAGTCTGGTTAGTTTATACCGTTCTTCCTCACCTCCCCAGGCCCGGAGGCGCTAACGCCCCGGGGGCATCTCATTCCACCGACGGTATCGTTGGAGCCCTTTCCCATCCGTATGCTCAACCTCCTATGGGCTATGGTCTTCCTCAAGGAGGGGCCAGCACCTCTAGCACTTTTCCCCCTCCAGGTAGCATGTATCTAGGATACGGCACGCCTCATCCTTTTGCCCAACCTCCTGCTTACCTCAATGTTACCCAACCTAACCATTACCCTTATCCGCAGCCTGGTGCGCCAGCTCCTCCAGCATATGCGCTTCCACCTCCCTTGCCTCCTCAACCCCAGCAACAGCACCTACAGCCCCCTCCAGGGCAAGTATTTGCACAGCAGGGCGCGACTAATCCCCCTTCTTCTCAAAGAAGGCAGAGAGGTAATCCAAATCAATCTGCCCCTGGTACTCATGGACCCAATCCTCAAGTTGTTGACCCTAACACTGCTAACCAGCAACAGGGCACTCAGCCCAAGCCGGACAGGCCGCTTCACACAAATAAGCCTTGTTCGTGTTGCGGTGTTTATGGTCATTACACCCACGATTTTCCCCTCTTACCCCAGATGCGGCAGATGTGGGAGTCTCAAGCCACATTGCGCAGACAACATGCCTCCCCTAATGCTCCCCCTAATGTGGCCACTACTCAACCAGCTGTGTTTACTAATCCTTTCCCTCAGCAAGGATTCGTGGCTACCCAACCACCTGATAGACAGGTCGCCACTCCACCTTCCATTTTTGGTTCCTCCGATTACCAGATCCTCATGATGAACTCTGATCCATCCCCAACCGTCGACCTTCACCTTCAAACTTGGTCTCGCCAGTACCCCAAGCCTTCCGCTCATTCTGCCCCCGAGTCCCTTTCTTCCAGTTCTACAGAGCCTCTTTTGACATCCAATGGTCCCTTCCATATCCCTCAACCCAAAGTTGAGGTCCATACCAAGATTCCTAAAGGACCGTTACGTCGAAATGCTGCTTTTGGTTGAGCTGCTCATTCGTATAGCATAGTAGATGATTTGGCGCAATCTCCTGCTGCCATTTCCACATTGGAACTCCTCCAGTCGTGCCCTTCCCAAAAGAAGGCTCTACTATCTGCCGTGGGCGCTGTAGATCCTGCTGATGACCAAATGATTGTTTTCGATGCCCATCAATCAGAACATCCTCCTCTTCCTGCTTCCGTCACCTTCCAAATCCCAGTCAAAATCCGGAATGCCAACGTTTCTCGGTGTATAATTGATGAGGGGGCATCCACCTGTGTGATGTCCGCTTCGGTTTGGAAGCAACTCGGATCTCCTGACTTGGCCCCTTCCACGATCACCCTTCGAGCGTGGGACGGCCACGCCTCCTAGCCCATTGGCCTTTTTCGTAATTGTCCTATCACCCTTGCCGGTAAGACTGTTTGCGTCGACATCGAAGTCATCGACGCCCCTCTAGACTACAACATTCTATTGGGGCGAAGCTACACCTATGCCATGTCTGCTATCCCATCCGCGGTTTTTCGCAAGATGTCTTTTCCTCACAATGGAAAGATAGTCACCATTGACCAGTTGACTTACCATGAGCCACCGTCTCAGACCTCCCCAGAGACGATCATCTCTTCCGTAGCCAATAAGCAAACCGTCGATTCCCTGACCAGTGTCTCCCCTGGCGTATACAAATATTCCTCCTTGCTTGGAACTTTTCTTGGTCTCCCCCCTCCTCATATCTCTGATCCCATATTGTCGAATGTTTGCATGATGCAATCATCTCAGGCTGCCCTTAAGCGAACCACTTTGGCTAGTCAGCAACCTCAGACTCAACCTCGCCCACCACAACCTGCTCCTAGCCCTTCATCTCCGCCAGCCAGACCCCCTCCTTCTGGCCCTTCTCCGACAACTCGTATCCCTGAACCCCTTTATCCTCCTGGATCAGTTCCCCCAGGCCTTAATCATCTCGGAGCCATCCCCCCTGGTCATTATCCCGCGGGTCAGATACCTTTCCTGGCTCCCCCTCCTGGAGTCTATTCATTCCCTGTCATGGCCACCCTCTCTCTCCCTAACCTGACCCTGGGTATACCTGTCTGGTACCTTGACCCTCCAGTCGCTACCCCTCTTGGTCACCCCAAACCCTATCTTGCTTTGACACCGGTTCAACTGGTCCCCCTTGCTTCCTCTGTTGCTACCATGCCTCCTGCACCTCCCCAGGACCCTACCCCTGCGGTGACAGCTCCAGGAAAGAAAGGCAAAGCTCGCAATGGGGCACCCAAAGACAAGGCCCCCCCGACTGACCCAGCTCCTTCCCCGCCCGCAAAGCCTTGTGCCTTGTGTGATGTCGTCGGTCATGCCACCCATACTTGTCCCGAGTTGCCTCGCATTCAACCCATGGTTAAAGTTGCGTTCCCTAAGTCTACGGTCTCCGACCCTTCTCTTCCGTCCTCGTCCGTAACCAAGAACCCAAAAAACTATTCACACTAGCAAACCCTATGCTTTGTGCGGTATCCATGGTCATTACTCCCACCATTGTCCTCACCTGACGCATTACCGCGCCTCTTTAGAAGTAGTCCGAGAGTATGAGGTTGAACAAAATCAATCTGTCTCTCCCATACTCGCGCAATATGCTTCGGGTCAGCTTGAGGATTCCCCCGCTACCATCAAAATTCCCCCTCCTGATGTTCAGATGATGGAGTCTACTACGACCATTCTTTACCTCTCATCCTCTGTGAGACCCTTGGAGCACATTCCCCTCGAATCCTCCCCTGATGTTTCGCTTGACCCCCCTTCAGCAACCATCCTGGGCTCCTCATCTTTTACCCATTTGTTTCCCTATTCTTCCGTCATTCCCCGTGATGATCCGTATGCGAGCCTTTCTCCCCCTGCGAATGATTTATATAACTTTGCTGCGTCACGTGGTGTCTTTTCCACCCATTGACCCCTTTTTTTCTGCCCATACATGAGATCACTCCACCCGTATCTCTGTCGACCTCCACAGCCCGAGTCCCCACCATACCTCCTATAGCCCTCCTATACCACCCTCTATGTTGTATATGAGTCATAGCCATCCTGCTCATTGCACTCCCTCCCGCAGTTGCCGCTCGATGTCTTCCGTACACTCACGCTACCCCCATTGTCCCTCCTCTCCCCATTCGTTGTCTTGTAACACCATTCTGTAGGACCTCCCATCCCCACCCTTTATCGGTTACGCCGATGGTGCAAGTCGTTACTCCCGAAACCTAGCCTCGGCAGGTTGGGCCATTTTCACCCCCTTGCATGCCCTTGTTCTCTCAAACGGGGTCTGCATTGGTACTGCCACCAACAATCAAGCCGAATATGATGCAGTGTGTGGTCTCTTAGCTGATGCCCTCTTTCATCGCATCCTCCATCTGCATGTTCGTTTGGATTCCCTACTTCTTGTCATGCAACTAAATGGTGTTTATCATGTGCATAACCCTGTGCTATTTAGACGATATTTACGAGTGAAACTCTTGATACGTGAATTTGAAACCATAACTTTCGACCATGTACCTCAAGAATAGAATCACTATGTAGATAATATTACAAACCATGTTCTAGATTGGCATTTATCACACACATTTCATACAAGACAATAACATTCATAATCATTAAAAACGATGCATATCCATAATATGTGTCGGAAAAACATGTGTTTAGAGTCCATCTACTCTGATACATATGACATGCCCATAGCATGTTACAAAAAAAAAACTCAAAACTGGGGGCACCACCTACCCCTACATACACACTAGGGGGCACCACATGCCCCACACCTAATCACTATCTGGCGGATCCCAAGCCAATGGCTCTGCCCCTGCAGCCTGTAGATCACGTATCCCCTGACCGGCCATCGCCATGCGCCGCATGACACCTCACCATTCCGAGGGTAGACCAATACCTGGATCTATGTACTGGTCGTCTAAGTCCTACCACCCACGCTCTGATACTCCGGTCAGCAACCTTTCGCATCTACGTTGGATGTCCTCCAAAAGGGCGGCCGCATCCTCATTATGCGCTGCTCTCGACCCACTCGGACCTGCAGCTCCAGATGCTGTCGGTCATCCCATATATCCAGCCGGTATTACCGGAGCTATATCTGCATACCAAAAGTACATGAATTAGTACCCTATCTACTATTCAATAACTTTAACATGCCCATACAAGAATAGTAATCTGTCGCTTACCATCGGGCCCCCATACTCGACCAGGTGGAAGTAGCAGGTCCGGATCTCTACAATAACTCATCCCACTATAGGGATAGTCGTCAATGTATAACGGCATCTTATCCCAATGGGCAAAAAACTCAGGTCGAAACACTCGCCCGACCGCCCCTCCTCCTCCTCTGCACAGTAGCCGCCCCCACCGGTGCATCCTGGGCTCTCTCGGGCCCCCATCTGGGAGTTGTATACGAGGCTGCAAGGTGGGGATCTTCTCAAAGAAGAAGGCGCACAATAAAGTCCCATACGAGCAATCGCGTGGTTCACTTGCCACTTGTATGAAAACTCTGGGCTGCTTTAGCCACACCAAAGATCATTTGGGCCCACCCATAGTAGGTCCCACTCTGCACACTCTCACAATCATCATCCGCCTACGTTGATGTGATGATGCATGGAGCACTGTGATATGCAAATTTGGCCGGCAGCTCAACGTGACGGTCTCTCTAATCTCTCTAGATCCCCGATCGGTATCCAAGTCCCCTTGACTTGGAGACCCGGTCGACAATGTCACTCCACAAACTCCATGATATGCCACCCCCGTGGTAATACTAGCTGCGTGTTTCCCACCATCCCCAGTGGCGGGAGACCCGTCAGGAAATACACATCCTGGACTGTCAGTTCGATCCTGTGCCCCTGCACTACAAAGACCTCATGCTATGGATCCTAGTTACTGATAATCCGGGCCAACAAAGGCTCTCCCGCTCTCATCAAAGGTTTCTCCAAAAACTTTAGAACCCCAAACCTGGCCAACACACGACGGACACCCTGATCTGCCTGGATCTCTGCCCGTAATGTACCCAGGTTTCTCTCTCTCCAGTTAACCCGTATATCTTTCATATCTGCACAAAAAAATCATCTTTGTCAGCATACAGATAGGGAATACCATAACCAAACACCAAAACCCAACTCTCAGCCATAAAACAGCATTAAAACCCCCTCATCTTCCAGGTCGCACTTTTCTGCCCAATTCTGGGACAGGTCCCAGTTTTTGCCCTGAAACCTGCTTCCCAGGTCGCACTTTTTGGCCCAAAAAGTGCGACTTGGCCGTAGAGATGAAGGAGGGTCTGTTACTGAGATTTTGGGCTCTAAACTGAACTTTCAATCCATCAAAATGAAAGAGTAAGGTTAGGCCTCTTACCCAACCCACGTAAGTTGTACCCAACGCGCATCTTCATCTAATCATTCAGTGGGCGGCTTATGCAACAATCCCGATCTTTGGCATTCGTGGTTTTTAATTTTATATCTATCGTTACCAACTTTTTCCGCCTCCAAGCCTCATTCAAATGGGCCGAAATGCCATATTCAAACACTACATCAAGGCCTGGCCCCTTTTGCCACAAGCTCAAACCACTTCCCCACCATGCATCGTTATGAAGCTTTATTATAAAGTTTTATGTATATAAAATGTCGTCTATTAATTGCAATCGCAATGTTCGCTCCAATCGCGAGTTGGGTTACAACTGTTTGATTAATCCATCGCAAATATTTGTGATGCGGTTGATCGGGTCATCACGCCTCGCTGATTACCCCATCGCCCCGATCACTCCATCCTCCCCGATCGATCACGTCGCACTTCCTCCCAGTTGCGATTGGAATCACCTCCATACCCCGATCTCCGATCGCGATTGACCTGGTGGGCCCCACCATATGATACTTCCGCTTGTCCGTATAGAAGGCCCTTTTCTTGGCAAATTGAAAATTCATTGGGATTCCAGTTTTAAAGGGGGATTCGCCACAATTGCAACATAAATTATCTGTGTGTCATCCCTTCCCTCTCCCTCTTCTGATGTCGATTGCGATTAGACCCCCGGGTCCCACTCCATAATATCCACTATGTACCTCTTCCTCGTTTATTCAGTACCATTCCATTGTAAATCCTACCACTGCCTTTCATGTCTCCGTCATTCTCTTATGTTTTCCACTGTTCCTCATTGTTCACCATTTCCACGTATCTTCACCATCATACACATGTAACTCATCACGCCATTGTCCCAGTGCCTGTTTTCTTTAAAATGTTTGTGGATTTTTGGAGGTTGCAGCAACAGGGGGCCTCCATTAAATTCTGTTCCCATTAACAGAGACCGAATGCATTTCAAAGGACCATTCAACAGATGCATAATAATGGAGAAAAGATCCAGAGAGGTATACAGATAAGACCATCATTTATGGAAGCTAAATGAATATTTATTAAATTCCCAGGGAAATTCAAAAGGGGCGGGTGCTGGTAGCTGAAAACATAAATGAGGTTACAAAGAATATGAACAGAAGATCAAGGAGTTCAGTGTCCGGCACTGAAAAATATAAATTTCGGCTCCAGGCTCAAGAGGCTGAGAGTACCATGCACGAACACAAGCAACCTCAAGGATTTAACGCAGTAGATTTTCCCCCTCCAGCCAAGTACATAGCATTTGTATATTTTATTATTTGTGTCCTGTTTATGAGGGGATTTTCATCTTCAACATTGATTTCTAGAGGTTAATTGTAAATTGAAAAGTACAGTCATTTATAGTTAGTCATTCACAGTGTGGGCACGAATGTTTTCCGCCATTTTATTCAAATTGAGTCATTAAGTGTGCTCCGCCTACCTCCTTCTCGAGAATTCTCTTTCTTTTCTATAAAAGCCCAGAAATAAGACATTAGAGGGGTTCCAGATTTCTATCAGCAGACTATGCAGTGAAAAGGCTTTTGTAGACATTTTGTAATATTTCTGTATGAAGGTTCAGAGCCCGTAGGGTTTCAGTGAGGAGGAGTTATAACTGTAATGAGGATTCTGGTCTTTGGTATCTCACAGTATGTAACTTTCTCTTATGTGTTAATACAATATTTCATTTCATGCTATTTATCTTCTTGTATCATGTTCTAGAATGCGAGTGGCTCACTAGTTTACAGTAAGGATTCATCCTAGTTGATGCCCTTTCTGGGATTATTCAAGCGCTTTAAATAGGCCTAGTCATGATATACTGTTCCATGTTCACCTTATCCATATTTTCCACTATATCAGTTGTCTTAGGAGGGTGCTTTTAAAATGCCAGGATTGTGTATGGATTCTTGAATTGGCAAGCCCATGCATGGTTTTGTTGTATATCTGGGTATCATTCTAGTGTCAACTGGTATTCCTTTGTTATTCCTCTCATTGCATCCACTTTCTGATATTTGATTTCTGTGGCATATTATTTGAACTGGCCCTTTTTACAGTAAGCTGTCTCTTAACTGTCTGATGCCTTTGTATTGAAATTTTGCATGATGTTCCTACACTATTCTTATCCTTGTACCAGCTTCTGAGAGAGATTGGTCCCATTCTAATCTAATTTCCTTGTTCAAACAAATGATAGTAAGTGAGATTTTGGATTGACAACCAAAGCTATATGAAAAGCTCCTTACTATATTAAGATGTCCTAGGCACTGGTCTATGGCAACTCTAGACTGTCTCTAGGGGTTGAAAAAATTGTCCACAACATCTTTCTGGCGCCATTGCCAGGGACCGAATTTAAGAATATCAGTTTCCCTGGGTTTCGACAAATTTTTTTCATTCTCTAATTAGGTGAGCACAAAGAGTTGAAGAGTTGCGTATCTCTCACCTTGGAAACTCCACTGTTTTTATTTGATAAATTTATTGGTAGTCCTGGCTCCTCGCAAGCCACATTTGAGGTCAGATACATCTTTGTCAAAAACACCTTACGTGTCTGACCCGGAGAAGATCATTCATAAAAAATTTTGGAAGGAGAGGAAGTCAGTTCGTGCTGAAAACCATGAATATTCCGTTGAAGATTATTCGCCCTCTTCTTCTCAAGAGATCAGAACAGAAAATCCCGAGTTTTACTCAGAAACTCCACGTAGAGGAAGTACCTGGATTGAAGAATATTCTCATCCTACTCCCGAGGCTGAGGAAATCAAAGAAGTCACAGAAGTAGTTGCTGTTAACCATGAACTATTCCCATCCACACCTCAGGCTTCTGTGCAATATATTCCCATTGTTATTCATACTCCACTTATTCCTACTCCTCTGCCTTCATTTGTATCTCAGGCTGTTGCACAACCCCCACCTCCTCCAATGGCTAATGTTCCTGCATTTCTATTGAACAAATATGCCCCACTGGCCTTGCCCCAAGTGCTAAATGATATGCCATAGGATGATTTGAAGATACTACCGAGATTTAACGGTGAAAATGAAATTGATGCTCAGAAACATCTTCAGACTTTCTACTCCTTTGCAGAAAATTTAAATGTTGAACATTTGGATGTGGTCTTGAGATTGTTTGTGCAGTCTTTGGAAGGTGAAGCCAGACAATGGTTCAAGACATTGGGAAATCGTTCTGTGACCACCTGGGACCAGATGGAGAATACTTTTCGCAGGAAGTGGGGACAAAAGAAAGATCATGGTCAGTGTCTTACTGAGTTTAATACTATGAAGAAGAAACATAATGAAGGGGTATCAGAGTTTATTAAGAGATTCAACAAGTTATATTTGAGCCTGCCTCCTGAAATGAAGCCCCATGAAGCTGCGGCCAAGATAATTTTCATAGCAGCCTTTGATTTCGATTTTGGATTCTCCTTAAGAGAAAGAAAACCTGCCACTTTGGATGATGCACAGTCAGATGCTTTGGAGTTGGAAGAAAACTTTGCCTCCACTGGGAAGTTAAAAGGAAAAGTTGAACAAGATACTAGGAGGAGAGGAAAAGAAGAGGTTTCCACCTCTAATCATGAAAAGGATTAAGATAAAATGGATAAGATAAGTAAAATGATAAAAAAGATGGTCAAGCTTGAACTGGAAGCTAAAATGTGGCTCCCAAGAATTTCTATAATGCTCCAAATAGAGGGTACAATCCCCAGTATAGAAGACCATCGTTGCAGATATTTCCGAGAGAAACAAAGGAATCACAAGACCAGGTACCTCATCCCTTGTACCTGGAAGGTCCAGCAGAAGACTCCACTGAAGATGCCGCCTATTAGTTAGAGGATTCAAATCTGGCTTTTTCAAACAATGATGACATGGAATGCCCATTGCAAGACGAAGAAGAAGAAGCAGAGATTGACCATTATTGCAAGCAATTTGCTGATTTCATGCAAGCACAATTCAATGTAAAGTATGATCTCAGGTCTTCAAGGAAGAGGACCAGAAATCAGGATCAAGAAGAGGAGCCACCTCAGAAAGAAGCATCTGCTCAGAAGGGATCAGCAACAAAGCGAAACATAGAAAAAGTTAAGAGTCCTCTAAACTCTCCCTTGCAGCCTAATGATCAGATTCCTTCTTCTTCTAAAGTAGTCAATCCTCCTAATGTTGAGTCAGTGTCAAAAGAAATCAAGTCTCCAGCTGAAAACAAAGAGTCAAGAGAAGTTGTGATAGAAAAGCCCCCACCAGCTTTCAATCTGCAAAAAGAGCTTGAGAAAATTAAGATTCCAGTCCCCCTGACTGAATTATTAAAACAGCCTATATATCAATCTCAAGTTACTTCCTTCATGCTCCCTCCTGAAGTACCAATTGTACCTGATAGTTTAAACCTTCAAGAAGAAAGACCCATGGTAGTCTTTGGCCCACATGTCGAGGAGATAGATCTTTCTACGCCCCCTTTTTATGTCTCCCTAGTTATCCATGACCTGCTATTGCACAATTGTATGTTAGATTCTGGGGCTTCCCATAACCTTATGCCTCTGTTTGTCATGGAACAACTAGGACTACAAATTACAAGGCCATACAAAGACCTATATTCATTTGATTCTAAAAGAGTTAAATGCTTGGGAATGATAAAAGATCTAGTGGTCAATTTGGCCCAAATTCTAGCAAAGAGTGTGGTCATGGACATTGTGGTTGCCGATATCCCAGCCCGCTTTGGCATGATGCTGTCAAGGTCCTCGGGTACAAAAATTGGTGGGTCAATCAAATTGGATTTAACATATGCTACTGTCCCAGTCTTTGGAGGCCAGGAGAGGAGGTTATACAGGGAGACTAGATTTGTTAAAATGGTAACCAAGGCTGACTGCTCAGATAATTCCCCAGTTTATAACAAAGAGGGAGACTTCTCATGTTTAATGTTAGAAGAAAATCAAAATTATGCTCATGAGCCCCTTTTTGGTCAAATCCAAGCTGAGCAGCCTAAAGAAGATCAGGAATCAGAAATTTGGACTTTGCATTTTGATGGAGCAAATTCAAGGGAAGGCAATGGAGCTGGGGTGTTATTAATCTCTCCTACAGGAAAATGGGTGCCGCTGTCCTTTAAATTGGAGTATGAGGCTACAAACAATGTAGCTGAATATGAAGCACTATTATTGGGGTTACAGACAGCTAGAAACATGGGCATCCAATGTTTAAAAGTCTTGGGAGACTCTGAGCTGGTGGTAAGACAGATCAAAAATCAATGCCAAACTAAGCATCCACGGCTGAGGGCTTATAGAAACGAAGTGTGGGACATGATAGAAAATTTCTTCTCAGCCTTTAACATATAGTTCATGCCCCGGGAGCAAAACAGAATAGCAGATTCTCTCGCTGTAGCTGCCAGCACATTCCGTCCTCCTCAGAATCCACTTTTAAGATACGAAGTGGAGGTACGTTACAGACCATCCATTCCAGATAATATAAAGCATTGGCAGGTATTTGAAGATGATGAACAGATGAAGAGATTCATGGAGACAGTGGGAGAATTCTCCAATATGGAGATTGATGACAATGAATGATGATGAATGATG
>JAXQQM020078933.1:0-16141 GCA_034641835.2 Pinus albicaulis | reverse complement strand
CTACATCAAAATATGATGCACATTGCAGCATTAGATAATAGACTAAATATTAGAATGGGATGAAGCCAGTAATTGTGGAAAAATATCAACACAGATTTGAATGTGTGCACACAGAAAAATGGACACCCTTAAGGTCATTTTAACAAATTTCGAAGAAGATAATATGAACTTCATGTGATTACAGCAATAGGTTAGACTGAATAATGATGATTAACTTGGAATTAAGATTATAATAGATAGTCATACATTTCATGGGATAATGAGATCATGAAGCTTTTATATCCTCAAAATCTTTAACAAATAAATTTTAGAAGAAAATCATATAAGGACATTTCGAAATGGAGAAAAGTGGCTTTGAGGTGATTGGTGCCAAGTGCAACCTCAATTGAATTTAGTCAAGATATTATTCAAAATAGGCAGAGTAGAGATATTGCTGCAATAAATTTTGATTTAAAAAAAAGGGGAGCAAGAATTAGAAATTTTTTGATAAGAGGAAAATATTTCCCTGAACATGTATATGATATGAGAAGGGTTGATTGCTCGTTTTATTATTATTATTATTTTATTTTTTTATCTGCATAACTATTAAGAATAAACTAACTACATAAAACAAACTAACTAAATTAATTCTACTTCTATTCTAACCATATACATGAAAATGACTAGGTATGTCATATTTCCAGTGTAACCATTCTCTCATTTTAATTCCTTCATATATACAGAGTTCAAATGTTAGTAATAAAATACAAATATAATTAAACTAAGAAAAATAAATTTGTAAGTAGAATTTACAGTTATTGTTAGCGACTTATTTACAATCACCTTCCTTTGAAATGTCTTTTCCAAATGAATTCCAATTGGATCATAAAAATATGGATGGGTTTCCATTAATGATTGGAAAATGTTTAAAAGAGGAGATGACAGGCCAAATTGTGGATATAAGCTTTTAAATTCAAAGGCCTGAAAAAATTGTTAGCGTTATGTGTAAGTGTTAAACTATTAACAATTTTCCATGAAGGAAAACTTTCCAAACAATTTTCAAATAGCCTAATGAAAAATGGAGGGAAATTTGTCAAATAAGATGGAAAATTATCAATTGGATTAGATTGTTGGCCAGATTGTAAAAATAAATTCTCTTGTTGACACTGCATTTGGGAAGATAGAAGCTTTTGATAAAACATTAGCATTGATTGAAATTGAAATATTAATAACTTTTGATGTTCATGATTATAATATGAAACTTCAATTTCCCAATAGGGCAATGCATCAATTGAGTGTTCACTATTAAAGTGCTCAATATGCCAGTGTAGAGTGCCAAAAATTTGAAAAATAAAATTAGAAAACAAATCTAAATTTGAACAAAATAAGTATGAAAGAAAAAATAAAATGAAATCCATACTGGTACAACTAATGGTACAACACAATTGGGATTGTTTTGAAATATTTTTTTTTTTCACAAGGATTGGCGACAATAATGGAATTTGAATAATTATCAATTCCAACTTGTGAATTAGAAAGAGAATTATGATTATGAGCAAGAATGGGAGTTTGATCATGATATGAATCATAAATTGGAATGTTTTCTTGAAAGGTGAAATCATGAAGATAATTTGTTGCTCTAAAATGAGGATTGGTTGGAATAATTTCTAAATTGAAATGTTGTTCATTCACATATGTTATTTGAATTTTATCATGAGGATTCTCTTGAGAAGAATAGAAATCAGCATCCTTGATGTCAAAATAATTATCATAAATGAATTCACAGTATTCTCTAGAATTCAATTTGATTTCGTCCAATATATCTGTTAGCCACCTACAAACATTTGTCATATCAAATGGTGGCTGAATATTTTTTAGCTTTCAAGAAACAATTCATGTCCAAATTGTGAGTGATTGAAGCCTTATGATGATAATTACCCTTTGAGTTAATCTTCACTGCTGTTTCACTATTAATCCTAAAGTACCTACTGTTTACTAAGAGAAAGACTGCTTAAAACCTCCATTTTTCATCATTACACTTCTCCATTTCCTTCTCCATTTCATCCATAAACCCTTTTATTTACCTGTCATTCCCTAAAATTCCCTTTTAAAGCCTTGTGGAATCCCTTTATAAGGTTTAAAACCTCGTTTTTACCCCTATCGGAACCTCCAAATTCCTCAAAAAAACCCTTCAAAAATCCTAAAAACCTTCATTTTTTCTGTAAGGCCTTAAAGCCCCTTTCAGCCTTAAGCCCTAGCCCCTTTCCCTTATGTGACCCAGAGCCGCGACCGAGCACTAAGCCTCATCGCTCCATCGCAATTGGTAATTGAAAAATTCCCTTTATCCTTTCCCTTTTCCTCCTCCGATGCTGATCCCCAGATTTAATCTCAGCCATTGAATCCACAAGAACCGACGGCTAATATCTCATCGCCCTCCGCCCATAGCCCTCTGTCATCACACCTGTTGATTTAATCCTAACCGTTGATCTCTCATACCGATCCAATGGCCAGCGCTTAATCACACATCACAAACTCAAAGACCCCGTGCTTTGGCCTCTTTTCTTCTCTTCGATGCGATGTAATCTCAGCCGTTCATTCCACCAGATCCAATGGTTCGCACTTCATCACATCGCGCCCATCCATCATGTGATCCTCCACCATCCCGACCTCCAATTTAATCTCCACCATCGATCAAGTTTGATTAGACGATCCACGCTATTTTGCATCATTGCCTCTCTCCCCTACCCTTGCACCATTCACGTCCTGCGCGATTCTATGATGCAATCTCCGCCAATGATATTCTCAAATCTGATGGCCCACATTACTTCTGCTTTTTAAACCCCACCCTTCTCATTCTCCTGCATCGACAGATCTCGACCGTCGATCCTCATGATCCAACGGCTCCCATTGATCCTTCCTGTCGATCTTATAAAACCCCTTTTCCTAAGTAAAAACCTTTCTGCCCTTTATATAAAGGTAAGCCCTCCCTTCTCTCATATTTCTACCCTGCCATTACTTATCGTCTCCTCTTTAAATCCCCATCGCCCAATCATCAGATCCTGCGATCGGGATTTAACCCGATAAAGACTAACTTTCCACCCTGCTTCTTAATCCCTCCACTACACAACAAAAAAAATGTCATTCCCACCATACATCCTCTGCACATCTTTGGACCGATCGCGTGCTATCCACACTGTCCGATCTCTCACCAATCATCCAAAGGACCAGAATCCATATCGCATAATTTTTTGCCCCTTTCCACAGTGTGCTACTTCCACGCAATAAAAGTGGTTTTCATTTGCCACGCGTTGATCACTTAGTCGTATCGCGTTCCTCAAGCTAAATACCGCCTACCCCCCAAATGCTATGCGAAAACTGCTGCTGGTTTTCCAAAACCATCTTTCTTCATATTCGTGCCATAATTCAAATCTGAGCCTGATTAGTTGTTTCTGCTAGGATTTCATCCCCCCCCACTGCATTTCTCCATCCTTGATCGCCCAAACCACCTTCGCCAAACCTCTAAACGCAGTTAAACCATATCTGTAGGATTTCTTAATAATTTTTTGTGTTTTGCAGGGTTCTAATGGTGGTTAATCCGTGTATTTCCACAATCAAAGATAGGTGACTAGTTCAGTCCAGAATGATGATTTTTTGACTCATGTCAATGAGCAAAAGGAACCAGTAGGGTTTCAAAATTCATGGTATCAGTGGATCGCGACCCTTGATCTTGGATGAAACCTTTCAACTGAAAGAAAGCCACCTGTGCCAGTGAAACAAAGTAGTAAATTGTATCAAATAATGAAGACCCGAAGATAAAGATCAAGGCTTAATTAAGCCTAAACACAGATCAGAGGATAAATCACCTTGTTTATAAAAACAAAGAGTTATATCAGTCGAAGGAAGCCTCCACTACCACATCAGAGGCTAAAGTATCCTTTTAGCTATCAGAAGTGCAACCTACAGCCTTAATAAATAAAAAAAAGGCATAGTAATTGCCTTAGTCAGTGATATTTTGTTTAAAGCCACCAGAGTTATTTCCAGCCTACCAAAAGAGTTTTAAAGTCAACAAAATCTACCAAGTAGCTAAAAAATAAATGAAAACCAATTAATACATGGAAAACATCAGAGATCTCCTCTATTGAGCCCCACAGAGGCAGAGAAGCATTAACTTGTATTAATTGGATAGTTAGACTCTTCTTACACTCCACCTCCTCATTCTTCTATAAATACTATTGTAGAAGACAATATAGTGGTTGGTCTTTGGATATCTATTGCATGTAAATAGTTTTCTAAAGCTGTTGTAGCCCTGTTTGTAATTGAAGATACATAAGCTGGATGAGAAGTTTGAAGCTCTAGAAACCTACTGGAATTGATGATTGTAACTGGTTTGAACATAAAATACAAATAGTTGATTTATGGGATCCTGGTCTATGTCAATGGTAATGTGTTTCTCACTGTAATTTTTATTTTTCTTTATGTTTCCATTCTGTCCACTTTTATTTGATAAAGAACAGTAAATATAGATTATGATTTACTCCTGAAGTACCCTAAATCTCACTGAAAATATTTATCCTTTATGTTTTTTGCTAATTGTTTATTTGAAGGTAATTCAATAGAGTATAACCAGTGAAGTGTTGGTAAGCCCATATTTCCTGAGTACAACTTGAGATACTTTCTTTGAATGTTCTTGATAAGTTTTCTAATTAAACCTGAGCTAGGTAATTCTATGGTTAGCCCTTTCCTCTAGTATTTTCTCCAATAGTTGGTTTGAAAATTTATCTTAAGAGTATGTTGAAATCAGGCTCGTTTCAAAGTACTTACCTGATATTAGACTACTTTTTATGTTTATCATGAATGTTTTCCTTTTGAATATGCTGAAAGCAGGCTAAGTTAAAAGTCTTTACTTGTTATTAAGCTATTACAAGTGTTTTAAATGTTTTCTATTGAAAGCACATCAAAATCAGGCTAGTTTAAAAGTACTTACCTGATCTTAGATTGCTTTTATGTCTTTCCTTAGTGCATGCCAAAAGCAGGATAGTTTCAAAGTACTTACTTGATCTTAGGCTGCTCTTTGTTTTTTCATCTGTTTGATTTCGCTCACTCCATTTCTTATTGTTTCATTCCATAAAATCAACTTAAAGAGATCCTTTGACATAGATGACTTGCCCCATGGACCACTCTTGAACCTTGCTATTTCAATTAAATCCTCATATGACTCCATAGCCCAATGGATTGAAGCTGCTCCTTGCCTATCTTATTAGTTGAACCATTCTTTCACCTACTTACACCTTCACCCTTAATTTAGACTTCCTTCACCTTCATCATATCCTTTCCCAACCAAAACCAAACAACAAACCTTTTTCTTCATAACTAGCCTAAAATCACATTCAAAAGCCTTAAAGATCATATTGTTAAAATCATAAATAGAGAGATCCCTCTCTGGATCCAGGAGGGCTAGATCCTAGGATCCGAAAGTGGTTTTTTGTTGTCTTGCCTTTTGGTCTTGCCAATCTGGCCAAAAAACATGAACCCCAACATAATGGCGACTCCGTTGGGGAGTTCTGAGTAAATTACATCGTATACATCCTTAAAGACCTCAGAAGACCCAAAACATTTTTAGATTGGTATGTAAATCAATAAATGGTGGTGGACCATAAAACATTTTACCTCCAAAAGAGCTAAAAATTTCCACCTGGTGACTCCACTAGCCTCCAATAGGCCTATTACCCCTTTAGTCTTTGTAGACTCCATTTAGGAATGCATTGAGAAATCCTAATCATATTTTTGGTGGACAGCAAAATTTAAATCATCCACCTAGCAACTCCACAACTTGCAGAAGACCAAATGACTCCACTGGTAGAAGACTCTAAACTGCTTGAATAGACACAGTGACCTCTTTCCTAATTTACAAACATGATTCCAAGGATACAACAAAGATATGCCCCAATGAGTAGAGATCATATCCCTGGGTTTCCACATAAGATGCCCTAGGTGAATTGGGATGAAAACCTACCTGTTTTTCAAGGTGAAAAGTTTGATGACCCTTTATTACATCTCATCAAATTTCATATACATGTATGGATGTTGAAAGTGGAATGGCATGAAGACTGCCTTATGAAAATGTTTATGTTCACATTAGAAGGAGAAGCAAGGGAATGGTATGAATGGTTAAGGACTGGTAGTTTGTTTTCTCTAGGAGACCTCCACATAGTATTTTATGATCATTACAAGGAAAAATCCCCGTATCTATTATTAGAGGGAAGTTGTTGTAATCAATATAAGGGCCTCATAGAATACCTTGCAGGAATTTATGAAGATTTAGGAAATTGGCAGCCTGAGGATCTCGTAGCAGCCATTCATGAATTTCATACATAAGACAATTATCATAACAACCTAGATGAATCAATTGAGGAAGAAATCAATCAAGGAACAGAAGAAATTCCTCAAGATGTTCCTACAATCATGAACAATGATTCATCATCCCTTATATGTTAGGGTCCCGTGATTTGGCCGATTGGCGAGCCAAATGATGATGTAACATCAAACCAAGCTTTGGAGCCCAAGGACCTAGCCTTCCTGGACTCAGAGAGGGCTCTCTCTATATGTGTAAAAGATGTCGGTGTGTTTGCTTATGGTGTTCTGATATTAGGCTAGTTATGAAGTGAGTTTTTTTGGTTTTTTAAGTTTGTGAGGGATAAAACTGATCAAAGATATAAACTGGATAACAAGATGTAGATAAACTGGGCTATGGGGTCAAAAAGGTCAAGGAATCTATCAGATGATGATGTAAGGCTGCTGTAGGGCCGATTTGATTCACGGTAGAAGGGATCTTTGGGAAAAATGGAGTAAATGAACATCAAGCTTGTGAAAGACAAGGGATTTCAAGTGTAACTAGTTGATAGCAGACATAAACATGTTATAGCAAGCCATTAATCATGCTAAATGTAACTATGAGCTAATTAATACATAAAAATCAAACATTCCAGCCATGCATAGAAGTATAAGACCTTCTAACTTCGGGAAATGGCTATCAGACTTTGGGGAAAACACATAAGATAGACTAACAACTCAATAAACTATGCTAGAACGCCTAAACACAGTCTTTAAGTTATTGGGCACTTGGACAAACAAGCTTTCATAGTTTTAGGCAAAGGGCTAGATCGGGACTAGGCCTCCTTGGTTCAACAAGATGATAAGCTAATCAGTCAAAGAGATAGTTTTATGGACAGAACTATGGACAATCATAGGTACGCAGGGCACACCATACATCCTACTCAACATGCATAGAACTTATGAATAAAACTAGCAACAATACCTTAAGTTACTAAAGAGCAGTTAAGAATTCTTTAGTATAACTAAGGAAGAAGAAAACATAAAGCTATGAAGATTTAGGAACTTTGAGGTGCCTCCATGGGCATATCTCAAAACTAATCTCTACTGATCTATAGCAGCAAGAAGTATGTATCATGAATGAAAAATAGAAGACAACAACAAAGCAAGAAACACTATACCATTCTACCATGTCATGGAATCCATCAACAACCCTTCATCATGGAAAACCTCATGGAGCAACTAGTTATCCCATTGGCCTAATCAAAATATCTAAACTTGTCCTTGAGGCTTTGCAAAGCCCAAGGCACAAAATATCCCATAAAATATCTAAAAAAATGCTAAAAATGGAAATTATATTGACTTTGCACCATTTTCCAAGTGTAAAAATAGCTAAACGCACATTTGGAAAAAGCAGATTTTTGAGGTTCAAAAATTGCAAAAATACTTCAAATTTACATCAGAAAAAGGTCCCCTGACTTGCTGGAGGCAAATGGCAGTTTTCCCGGTGTCGAAACGAGGCTCATGATAGCTCGTTGGAAATATTTATGTGTCTAATTTCGGACGCAACTAAAATCACCTCAATCTGATGCTCGGAAGTCCTCCAAATCTGTACCTGTGTGTAAAAATCCAGGAAATAGCAGACTGCTGATATGACAGGCAGAATGTGCAAAAAGTGAGCATTTTTCGCCAATTTGAGGGGGCGAATGATCTCTGAATGCTCTGAAAATTGTTGGGGACCTGCTTATAGAATTATGGCATCAACTGGTATCATCATTCTCCCTTGACAAATCCTCAAACTGAAATGGCGAAATTATGAGTTTTCGACCAAAAACCCAAAAAAAACCAAAAAACAAAAAGTTGCCGAAATGGGCACAAAATTGGCATGCATGACCCTCAGGGGTCCCTAGCAATATGCTCCGAAGCTGAGGCCAAAATATCAAGGGTTGATATGCTTTTCTTCCCTTTCCGTGCCGGGCGCTTCCCCTTTGCCTTCTTCAATTTCTCTTGGGCTGCCTTTAGTTTGCGCCGAGCAAACTGATTCAACTTTTGAAAGTGGTGTGTCCTCTTCCTTTGTAGCTCTAGATCTCTGTTTGCTCTTTCAAGTTTCATATCCAAGTGTTTGTTGGATCTTTCAAGCCATGCCTCTTTGTTTTCTTCAATTTCCTGCTCAAGGAGTGCAGTGAGAGGAAAGGCTTGGAGATGGGCTTGTTCTTCTTCTTTCTGCTTTTCCAAGGCTCTTTTAAGCCCTATGGTCCTAGGCCTCTTCCGCCTAGGCTGGTATCCCTCTTCTTCCTCATCAAACTCACCAATGAGCTCTTCTATCCTTGCTTGTGCCTTAGCTACCTCATTCTTATATTTGATAGCTCGTGCTTCATGAACAGCTGTGTGAACATTCATCTGTTTGTTTTGGATCTCCAAGAAGTGGTTGAAGTTCCTTGCCCTTTGAAGATCCTCCTCTAATGCCTCAATTTTCCCCTCTTTATGGATTAGGAGGTTTTCAAGAAGGCGGGCCTCATTATCACTGTCATCGCTTTGAATTGGGATGACAGCTAATGCACCTCCATGCTTTGTACTTTCTCCAACTTTGCTTTTCCCTTTGAAGGCCAATCTTGCACTTTTCCTCCTTGGCATGCTAGTAGGTGTCCTTTTGGGCGATTTCCTTTTGCTAGGAACAACCTTTGTCACTGTTGGAGTGGCAACCTTAGACCCTTTTTTCCTTGCTGTGCTGAGCTTTGTTCTTTTGGGAGGAGGAGACACAACTGATTTACCCTTGACATCTTCTTGAAACTGCTACTCTCCTTGAGGCTGCTGGATGTCTTCCTCTTGCTGTTCACTTTGCTGCCCTTGTTTGCCAACCTCAATTTGCTATTCTGCTTCAATGCCTTGTTCAATTTGTGTTTCAACTTGCTGCCCTTTTTCATCAAAATCAAGCTGCTGCTGTGCTTGGATTTCTTGCTCATTTTGTGGCTCAATATGTGGCTCAATTTCCTGCCCAAACTGTTGTTCCTGTCCTTCCATATCAAGCTGTTGTTCTTCCTCTTGTACCTGATGTTCATCATCTTCTGTTTGTTGCTGACCTTCACCACTGTCCTGCTGCTGTTCCTCATCTTTTGTTTGCTGCTGTTCATCCCTTTCCTCTTGCTGCTGTTCATCCTTTTCCTCTTGCTCATGACCTTTCTCTTTTTGTTGTCTACTTCCCTCTCCTTCTTCCTGTTGTCCTGGCTGTCCTATAATCATTTTGATCCTCCTAGGAGTGGGCCTGTTGGACAGAGGCATAGGGCGATGAACATGCTAAGTGGGAGATACATGGACAGGAGGAAAAATAGAGAAATCTGGGTGACTGATGAATACATCCCATGGAACTTCCTTCTTTTCTAGCTGATGTAGGATGATAATTTTGATCAGATAATGATGGAAAAGGGAAGGTATTTGCAAAGGTGGGGCCTTCTTCTAGACTGTAGATGCCATCTTCTCGATGCTCTTGAATAAAAAGTAAGGGAGGTTTAGTTGCCTATTTCTAGTGAAATGCATCAATAGGCGGACATGGTAGGCATAAACTCGATCAAACCTCCCTTCACAAGTAAAATATTTCATTATGACTTTCATAAGAGGAGCATAGCTGTCAAGAAGATAAGAAAAAGGGAAAATAGCAGTGAAAGCATCTCTATGCTCAGGCTTGATGAAAGGCTTGTAATCTTCTAAGTCAAGATGAGCCTGTTTGAACCATTTTTCGCCATGATACGGAATCTTGGTGGCCTTGGACACATACCTTGGAGAAATCTTGAAATCAAGACCTGCCACTTGGAAATGTTTTTCTTTGAATATCAGGGCGCACAAGTGTGTTAATGGCGAAAAACTTTTGACTTCTTCTATCTTCTGGCAGAAATCTAGGCAGCCTACTTCATGGAAGTTGAAAAGGACAGATGGATGAGCATTAACCTCTTCCGTAGAGATTGGCTCATATCTTTTATGCGGACCGCTCCTGCTGTCTTGCCTTGGAGGCATTTTGACCTGAATATGCTTTGGAAGAAACAAACTGCTTCACTGTGTGTAAACTGCCCTTTTGGAGTCAAACTGAGTCAATGTACTGCTTTGACAGAGAAACAATGTGATTTGGATGGTTGCAACAAGTTTTCTTATAATACACAACCTCTGCTCTCTTAAAAAGTAGGCTTCTACCTTGAATGTACCTCAACCAACAGAATTTCTCAATAAGAGACCAAACAATGGAATGAAGGACAGACTGTTAGGAGGAAATTGCTGTGAGAAGAGTCAAAATCACCCTGTTATGTGAAGTTTTAGATGTCAATCAATACATCTATATCTTTGCCTCAAGGTATAATTTCAATCATTAACAACCTGCTCTTCTTGGAGTGCTAATGAATCAGCAGACTTATGGCTATGCAATCAAATTTCAGTGTAGGTATATAGTCAAATTCACAGTTCTGAACAAGGTGACAGAATATTGGAAAATGCCTCAAAAAGTTTCAACATGGCCTGCAAGAGTCTTTACTTTGCAAAATAAGCAAGACCTCTTACCAATGTAACACCCCTGGTTATGTTAGGAAAAACCTTTACTTTGGATGGATATCAACTTATCAATAAGCTTGAAAAACAAAAGGCAGTCAACCAACAAACACGGTGAATACTGTCCTTTTGTGAGAAGTGTGAGCAACCTTCCCCTGTAGCTTCAACCTATAAATTTATGTTTGATCAAGAACCCTTTCTCCTACTATACTTCACTGCTTTCTAAATGTATGTCACTCCATCAAACAGGATCATACACATACAAAGCTAACCTTCAGTGTGAGCATATAGTCAAATTCACAGTTAGAACAGAGGTAACAGGGTTTAAAAAGCTCCAAAAGCTTGAGCAGAGGCTGCAAGAGTTTCTTCTTTTCAAAATAACCAAGGCCTCTTTCAATATGGAATACCAGTCATCCTTGGAAGAATGCCTTTATGACCTCTAAAAATCCACTTGACAAAGAGCTTTTGAAGAACAGAAAAACAGTCACAGTGATACAGTGAACAACTGTCTTTTTGGTGGTTGAGTAGGGTAACCTGTGCCCTGTAGCTTTCAACAGTATAAACTTCTTTTAATCTAGAATACTAGTCTTCCTTGGGAGAATTCCTCTATACTTTGTGAAAATCAGTTTCTCAAATGTTTATAGCCAACAAACACAGTCAGAGTTTTCTGTCCATTGGATAAGGTGGCAGGTTTTTTGAAAGGCATTCGAAGTGCTGGCAGAGGTCAGTGGGAATTCCCAAACAATCAAGGCTTCTTTTTCAATGAACCTCAACCATAACATGCTTCTTCAACAGATATGCCTATGCAAAAAATACCTTTTATCACTTTGGCAATTTCGAAAATTTCAAAGGCAATTTCAAAATACCTCTTTGAATTCGATGGAAGATCTTTGGAGAAGCTCGTGTCACCTTTAGCAGTGATTCGGAGGCGTGATGGAGGGTTTAAGCCTGCGCAGCACTCTGCAGAGAAAGAACGTCGCGCACAAAACGGTGTCGGGTGGCTCTGTCGGGTCGGGCCGGCGCCGTGTACAGGCGCGTCGCGCAATTGTACAAGCGCGTCGTGCGTACGTTGACTGCCTGTGAAAAATTCCTTCCAGGTGCATCGCGCAGTTTGCCAGGCACGTCGCGCGGTGTTTTAAACTTGAAACTGTGTGAAAAATGCTCAAAATTGTTCCAGTCTTCTTCGTTTTGGTGCTGAGAACTTTAGAGGAAGACTCACTTGTGATTTGGAAAATGAAAATTCACCCTCAACTTTGCTCTTATGTCGTTTCAAATTCTGCAATGGTCACCTTTGTTTTTAAATGTAAAATGAAATTTTTGGTTGGCTCTTGCAAGGTTTTCACAGCCTTTTTGACCTTTTTCAACAATACCCCTCGGCGTATCTGCAACTTGGATTCATAAGCGATGCATGCATTGGAGATTTTCTATGTTTTTAGACCATGTTAATCATGGATTAACCTCTTTATAACAAAAAATGGCTTGAAAGGTCAAACTCTGTTTTACTTATGCACATGGGTTCGAAGGGCGATTCCTGCCAGTTTTGTTTCTTGGGTGACAACTTTAAAACCGAGATTCAAACCTTGAATAATAACTTAATAACCTTCATGCCATCTCTGCCACTGTGTTTAAAAATGCTAGTGATATTCATTATGTAAAGTAACCCCACTTTAACACTGTCAAGAAAATACCTGAAAACTGCTTTGTTTCTGAAAGGGTAGGTTTTGTATTGTCAGCCTGTTTTGACATCCTCGGTCTTTACTTGCTTCTTCAACCCTTTTCCCACTGTAGATGCCAAGTTTGCTGACCCTTTTTGGACTTGATCATGGCCCTCTGATTTGAGAAAGGCGCCTCTTTTTCAAAATACTTCCCTGCCTGTAGGTGTATCATCTATGATATCTCTGTCCTTTTTTGAATAATGAAAAACTGTGTTTGTTCCAAATCATCTAAACAATGACAGTCTATCAAAACAAACTCCTTTGCCTATTCATAAAATTGTATACCTATTCACAATGTCCTTTTGGGAACTAATCTTGAATTGCCTCCCATCATTTGTGATGTATATCTGAAAGGAGAAATCAATGAACCATGAGGAACAAGTCTCTTTGAAACACAGTTATCATTTCCTTTGATCAGTCTATTGATCTTTTTTGTAACAGACTCATTCCAAGGGTCAGATCTGTCCACTACTTGACACTTTTGGTGATATTTTTAACCTGGAAGATCCACTTAGTAATATACCAGTGATTTATGGGGCGCCCTTGACATCTCCACCTGTTTGCTAGAGAAAAACTGGATCATCATGCTGCAAGGGTATTCTTTGACCTTTTGACAGAGACTCTTTTCCCTTTCTTCAACACAAACTAACATCTTGCTCTTAGTGCTCTTTTGGAACTAGATGATGCGCACTGTGACTGAAATTTGACTAAGGTGTAAACTATAGTGGTACCCACCCAGGCTTGATCATCATTTGTCTAAGAAGGTGCTTGCTTTTACAATCTTTTCTCTGCTCCCAGTGCTGATGTGATATCTCTGATCTTTGCAATGTCAGCTTTGTACTTGTTTTGAAAACCTCTTCAAAGTCTGAGAGTATGCCCAAAATCTTTTTGTACTTTATAACCCTATATACTAGCTGCAGTATCTCTTGGGAAAACTAGGCTCAGATTTTACTGTCAAATTAGGACAAACTTATTTTCAAAAGGCACTTGTTCCATGAATGGAAATACTCTCAATAATGCCATTCTTTGATTAGCTTTGCATGCTGCCCTAGGGTTTTTTAAACTTCAGATCCTAAGCATTTCCTGTCTTTGTATTGAAGATGCAAGCATATAAGATGTGGACAAATTTTTGGCCTATTTCACAGATACCAAAGCTTTCATAAACATCTTCTTTCTAATGACAAACTGAAAATGCCAACCTACTGTATCTGAAGAAAAACTATGTCTTTGTGGTGAGGTGCAGCTTGCAACAGCTGGATTTGCACCAGCGCTTTGATCAATAGTAAAAAGTCTCCTGTCTGAGACTGTATGCCATTTTCTTATGAGTAGGAAAACCAATATCTTTTGAAACATAAACACAATCTGTTGCTTGTGTAATGACTTTTGCTTTCTTTCTTTGTCTCTTTCCACTGCATCTTTTTACCAATCAGTCTTTAAAAACGTTCAATGCCTTGGCCATCTGCTCATGAAAGAAGGAGGCCCTTCACTTGGCAGAGTATCTGAAGATTGTTTGATAAGCCTGCCTGACAAGGGTTTTTCTTGGATATGATGGTAAGCAAACAAACTTGAAAACATTAATACTTTTACCTCTGCCTGTGATCACTACTGTGCTTCAGAAAAACCCTAGTCAAGGTGTCACTGTCTCACTGTACTGCTCTTTGCTGAGGGGGACTGAAAAGTCATCATTTGCCTTGGTCAACTTATGACAAATTATTTGAAAGGTAATCTCTGTGAGTAGGGAGGTTAGCACTTTTTGAAAAACAACCACCTTCTTTTCTGCCTGTGTAATGACATGATTTGTCAACATTTCCTCCATTTGGTCTTGTTGAACAACAGGCTGCTTATGATTAGAATTGTTTTCACTAATGATGTGTCTCTCCAAGGTTTCATCAATTCACATGATTTGAAAACTTCTCATGACTTCCTTTACAAGACCAAACTCTGTTTTCCCTCGAACTTGCATCCTTCAGACTCTAGCCCTGTTATGATCATCACTCACACTCAGAAAACCTGGAGTCACTGTTTCACTGTTCAGTAAAAAGCAAACCTGGGCTTTTGCAATCCTTAAAGTCAATATTGGCCAACGCCCTCTGCTTGTAGATGAAGGAGGCGCCCTAACCCTCTGCTTGTAAATGAAGGACGTTCTGGGCCATGAAAAATTACTAGTTTGCTGTGACAGTGGTGTCTTTCTCTTACTGTGATTTTCATGCTGAAAGGAAGTTGCAAGGTTTTGATGAATGACTCTCTGTCTTGCAGATATATCTCAGGCTCATTTTCACATTTGAGAAGCAGCTATTCTTCTAAATGTGTATTCAAGAATTTTCTCCTGGGATGAAGTTATATTTCATGTCTTTGCAGAATCCATAAAACACTATGAAACACCTATTAATCAGCTTGAGACTGTGTTTTATGCAACGCTGAGACCTAGGGGTGTGTAAGTGGCGCGACTTAGAGCTGTGATCAACTTGATTTGCAGAGTGGGAGGTCGGTCATGATTGGTCTGTAGCAGATGAAGGTTTTTTGGCCTTTTGATGGTTGCCAAGGGTAAAATGCTTTAAAGCACCACTTCCTAACATAGGGGAGACTTTTGAAACAGACTTGGATTTTTCCTTTTGGAGCTGATGGGCAGACCAGTAGGGATGAAACTAGAAAAAATAGTGATAATGGATTTTAACTTTGACAAGGGCGGACTGAAAAGTAAGAGGGCGAAAAAAATTTTATGAGGGTTTTCTAGATGACAGATTGATATATGGAATTCAGCTTCTAGAAAACTCAGCTATGGATATAGTCATCACTAACATGTAAAAAATACTGATGGCTAACAGTGGCTCCATTTGGGGAGGGCAGCTCCTCGTCAGGAGGTGTCCAGAATTCAGATTTTTGGCTTATGAAGACCAGTGCCTTATCCATTGGCGCAAAAAATTTACCCTTCTTTGATGTTATTTCTGAAAAGTGACAGCATGGTTAACATCAATGATACCTCTACCTACCCCACTATCTTTCCTAACATTTTTTCTTCTCTTTGGCGCATTTGAACTAGCAGCCTTTTGACAATGCATATTTTTCTTTTTGCAAAATGAACCTATCTATTTCTACTCTTATATCTGCCGGGAGTTCAGATTAAAATGATGAACTCCTTCATTACTCTACCTAAAGCTAGATCGAATGTCAAGATTAAGCAGTTTGACAGGATTTTGTTCTCTAATCTAAAACATGAAATTCAAAAATGATCAAATCAGGATTAGACAGTCTGATTTGTCATGCATTTGCAGCATAAAAGACAAGCTGCACACAAATGTTATTTTGCAATAAAGGGAAACTAGACAAGCGGGGTTAAGATGTACAATGTATTTTTTCATCCCTCGCTTCTCTCTTTGGTTCTGTTTTAGGCATGTGGAACCAAAATCTCTCCCTAATATAAGCTCTGTGATAAGTCAATCTTACACAATGTTGACTATCTTTGCACTCACTAACTTATCAGCAAATAAATTTAAACATGCTCAGCTATGATTAGGCTAGATAGCTGAACAAGACTTTGAAGCACTAGTAGCGGAATTTAGACTTGCTCGCTTTTTGAAAGACTATTT
>JAXQQM020074684.1:0-11848 GCA_034641835.2 Pinus albicaulis | reverse complement strand
GCAAATCCTTCTAGAAATTGTGGGAATTTGTCTTCATATAACCCAGGATCCAACATTACTGCTGAAATAGAGCAGTAGGATTGCACTGCCCTGTGACCACTTGGGAGACTGTTGGTACCCTCCAACACCACATAGAACCTTCAATATTTCTCTCATTATGATGCTGATTATGATCCTATTTGCTGATATTATTCTTTCCTTTATGAGGAGCATGATTGGAGGAGGGACACATGGGGTGGATGTGTTCTGGGGGAGGAGCATCCCCACACTTTCTGTATCACGTGTTCTAAGGGGAGCATGGGAAGAGACATGGCCTCTACAACAAACTATTTATTTCTTTATGAGGAGGACCAGGAGATGGATGGGATGCCATATGGAGGTGATTTCTTATCCATCATGTATGAGATGGTTTGGGCCAGCTTGATGTACAACGCTAGGAGAGGGACCTTTGGAGGTCTAGTTTCCTTCTTGCCATTTGAGGGCAACATTATTGTAGCCCAATATCAGCAAATTCTCTACATTCATCTTAAGTGGAGAGGAAGATAGTGTAGGGTAGGCTATCTTGTCTACCATGTTCAGATTTTTAGCCCACCTATTCTGCATGAGCTTAAGGTGGAAGAGATCCTTCATGAGTTGCCATCCTGGAGGGTGACTCATTTTTTTTGGTTGATAGCTTGGGGAGGAGAGAATAAAATGGGGATGATGAATCCCAATCTATATTAGCCTTCATGCCCCAAGAGGACCTTCAAACAGCCCATTGTTTCCTCCATGGATGATCCATTGTCACATAATGCCAGCTATTTAGGTAGCTTACACACTTGGGAGGGGAAACATGGAGATATATTGATGATGTGGCACCTTGATATTTGGAGGATTTCATTTTATGAGGTGGCTACAGGGGAGAAGAGGATGCTCTTCAGTCCTATCCTTGCAGTTGCATGCTTCTTCTTTGGATCAGCTTGCTTAAGGGATCAAAGGGAAGGATTTGAGCTTCCATTTCATCATTTGGCATAAGGCCACTCAGCCAACAACATCTAAAGTGCAGTCATCTTCAAAAACTGCATCTTTTTCTGCAGGGGTATTGTTGCTGGGTTAAACATTGTTGTTTTGTCCTAGTATTTGAGGAGGAGGTGTTTATTTCCCTCTGGGAGTTCTAATAAGAGGACCTAGGGAAATTTTCTATATTATTCAGCTATTGTATGTTATATTCAGCCATGATTAATATAGATTTGCAGTAAATTGTGTTATTTTCTGCAGTGCTGCCTTTTGTACATGCATTTTTCCAAAAACCCTTGTCGGGTGTCTTTTTCTTTGTGTAAGAGAGGTTAAACCTCCATTTCTCTGGTATTTGATTAATGTAATCCCCAAATCAGACTTATTTCATTATTTTCTACATAAACCCTCATTAAAATAACGCATTCCTTGCTTCAGTACTTTTTGCATAAGCTAGGCTATGGGGTTTAGGCTTATTTGAGGCATATTGACTTGGAGAGATCTGTCTATATGAGCTAGAGCGATTTGTTTCACCTCCAATTCTGCATGTCAGTTGTATATCATGTCTTCTAAGGGATACAAGTCCCATTTCTCACTTGTATAGCGTTATTTTCTAAAGAAAGCTATTTTATGCGCTATATTGTTGCATTTCCCCCACCCGAGAAGGAAAATATAGGCCATATTGTTGTTGACGTTCTTTCATCTGATGGTATGATGTTATTTTACATCTAATGAGCTGCTCTACATAGCCATGCTCATGATTTTCTGAAGCTCCAAATTGGTAATAACTCAAAATATTCCCAATAGTGTAGTTGTTCCCATTTTGGGATATTACACAGATCGATGGAGTGCTTGTCCTAACAGTGTAGAGGAAATTTTGTGGGTGAGGAGAAATGTCCCCATATTCCTCCACGACTTTTTGAATCTACTGCAGGCATGTAGGGGAGCCCTGTTTCGAGGTTGTGGCCAAAATCCTCTTCTTTCCATGAGAGCGAGTTGTAAGGAAAACAAATTTCTTGGTTTGGGAAAAAATACTACTATGTTGTTTTGCAATAATCAAGGAGATGGCAGGAGGCGGTACTACCTCCGGTGTCTTGTACAATATTTTTCCCAAAGTAATAACAACAGAACGAGGCCTAGAGTCATACACAACATGTTGCCTCCACAAGTATGGTTGGCCCAATAATACATCAGCTACATCGAGAGGAGCAACATCACACAATACCTCATCCGTGAATCGCTTGATGTTGTACGGAAGGCGACACTGTTGGCGGACACGGAGATCTCTCCCTAGGTGAAGCCACCTAATGGTATATAGTTGCAGGTGTAATATGGTCGGTAGGCCGAGCCACTTCAGAGCCTATGTTGAAATGAGGTTCTTTCGGCTTTCGCTATTGACAGGAAATTGTAGTGGAGAACCCTTCACCCACATCTGTGAATGGAAGAGGCACTCCCCTTCCTCTGGATCCTTGGGGTCCTCCCTCTAGAGCTTGGTGGTGGAAACAATGGCACTGGGGTCCGCATCAATGATCTGCTTCCCTTTGTCATCTCCCTTGTCTAGTTATGGCTTAGGATCAAAACATGCATCTGATTCGGGTGCCTTCAATTCGGCCACCAACGACTGTTTGGCCCGACACTCGTTTGTGCTATGAGTGGCACTGTTATGAAATTCACACCACTTCCCCGTGTCCTCCATTTGATTTGTGGTGGTATTCTAAGTCGCCCCGCTATGGGGCTGCTCCCTGTTCTATGGTTCGGGGGTGCCTTTCCCTGGCTTCGGATTCGCGAATCCAATGTCTCATTTCTTTTTCTTAAATTTATGCTCGATCTTGGCGGCATAGCGATATGTTGTGCCAAGCAAAGTAATATCGAGGAACTCCATTTCCTTCTGAATTTGTTTGTGTAGATAACTACAGTACTTAAGCATCACATTTCTCTTTGAATCTTTAATACCTAAATTAATGTGCAGGGTATGGAGAAAATTCATGAGTTCGTGCACATCTTGATCCCTTTGTTGTCGTAGCGTGGTCCATTAGATGTGTTTGTCCTCATAGCTCCCCACAGGGTAATATTTTTCCTTGATGCCATCTTGGAAACAATTCCAAGTGGGTGCGGCCAAGAACAGAGAGGTTTCCCCCTCATCTTTTTGCTCACAGTAGGTTTCCCACCAGTTTTTGACATGGGGGGCAGATTTGAGGAGTGAAAAAATAATCTTTTCTTGGTCGGAGAAATCATGGACCGAGAAATACCCTTCTACAAAATTCAACCATTTATCTACGACGTCTGCATCTATCTGGCCTTCAAATATAGTAATGTAAAATTTTACATGTACCTTGTAGGGTGTGGTGCCTCCAGAGTGGTTGTTGCATGCTGATGCGTCATAGGTGGGCAGCCGTTGAAGGATGTGAGAAAATTTATCCATCATCGTGTTCCTTTGTTTCTCGAGGGCCTCCTCGAGAAATATTTTGATAGGATATCCTGCTCCCTCTTCTTTATTTTCTTCCACCATGGGAGGTCGTCTTATCTTGCAAGGGTTCAACCAAATCGAGCCCTAACTCCTTATACCTTGACCTCGTTCTGGACATGTAAAGAAAAAAAATAGAGAAAGAGCTCACCGCTCTTATACCACTGATCCGAATTTATGCAGGAACACAATAACACATAGAAATAAACATAAACACAAAGATGCAGCGGAAATAATCTTTCATTTCATTAATATCAAATAACAGAAATATGCTTACAAACATAATGGAAATAAACTAGCTAGGGCGCTAGGAGCATATCTCTGAGAAGAGATGTGGCGACTACAGGCCTCTAAACCCTGTTACAATGAAGCTTGAGGGCCTATTTATTATTGAGAAATAATGGAAAACACTAAACTTCCAAAAACCTAACCATAAGAGATGAAGCACCAAAACTATGGGCCCTGTTTGGGTAAATTGGTTTTTCAACTTCCAGGGGACGTCACTTTGGCATATGATCCCTGTTTGACGCACACCATACCTCGTTAGAAAGATCTATCCAAGGAGTACAAATTTTGGTGTGAGAAACATCATTCCATGGACTCATGTTGCTCCCAGGTTTCCCAAAAATCGTCATTTAGGGCCTCAAAATGGCTCCAGAAGTTCAGGACCCGAAAAACTACTAAAAATAGTAAGTTGTGCCAAAACTGAAAAGTTGAAAGAACCGATAGTGGGGGTTTAAATGGAATAGGTGGGTGGCCACCAATATCCACTTGGACCATTAGGGAATCTGAACAGCTCTAGAATTTCATGACCCAAAAACCTGCTAAAAAAAGTAAATGTGTTGAAACTAAAAAACTGAAAGAACTGATGGTGCAGGTCCAAATGGAATAGGTGGGTGGCCACCAATATCCACCTGAATCAGTTGCATGAGTACTCAGATGACATGAAGTCTAGGACTTCTATCTTCATCTTTAGAGGTAAAGTAGACATATGGTGGGGAGATGTGAAGTGGGTTAGACACATCAGGATAGATGACTTGAGTTAGCACGAGCTCAAAATAAATTTTAGGAATAAATACTTGTCAGAGAGGTAATACGACTAGAAGGCCAAAGAATTTTATCAGCTAAATATGGGATCAATGACATATGAGGAGTATACGAAAAATTTATTGGAGCTATTGATATATATACCATATATTGAGGATGAGTAAGCTAAAGTTCAGTGATTCGTCAGTGGTTTTCCATTAGCATTCAGAGATCGGATTGAGTATGTGTTACACAACATTTTGTCACTATCCCTACAATCCCCATCTCATACATTGGAGGATAATTTCTGTGACTAATTAGAAGTGTCATGCCTTGCAAATACCATCATTAAATCCCTTGCCATGAAGACAACATTCCTTTTGTTGACCATTTCCTGAGCAGACCACTAAAAGCACTTTTTTTTACCTTGGTGCTGGTAGCCCGTTATGCCCTCGCGCCAATGAGGTAGATTAACATTGGCCCCCATGCCAACTGGTGCTCTGTCTCAGTTAGATTACCACGCCAATCATTTTATGGAAATTTTTTTAAAAATAGAGGTGAAGTTTCCATCACAACAACTTCGAGGATGAGTCATTGGGAGTGGTTGGATTGATTAACCACATACTCCCTTCTTTAGTTTATGGTTTCCACCTCTTGTGGGAACCTTCTAAAGGATATGCCTCCCTTCCACCTTTGTAGGTATCCTAACCTCCTCCTTTTCCTCTATAAAAAGAAGCTATCTCTCCTTGATGAAGCTAGTTGAAGAGATAGCTGAAAAAGTTATCATAGAGAAGAGAAGCAATCATAGCTTAAGGAGAATAGTGCAGAGTGTGATTTTTTGTGTGTGTTGAGAACATAGTGAGATCATGGACCTTTGTTCATGAGGGTGTTGCAAACGTGCTTGGATACAGACCTGCCAAAGGAGAGCCTCAACATCAAGGCTTGGTTGTAAACTACCCTTATCTTTATCATAATAAAATGCATTTGATGTTTATCTTCCACTCTTGTTTACAATTATAATGAGAATTATTGCATTCCTTGATCAGTTAGATAGGTTTTAATTGTTTTGTGGTTGTCGTGGTTTTACGCTTGTCGTGGTGTCTTCACTTTCTGTATAGGTAATCAAAAATTGGTAGCAGCGTGTATCGAGTTTGAGAAGAGCGACGGATCAAGAGGTTATGACGGAAGACAACAACATAGCATCAGAATAGGGTAGGCCATCTTCTTTGCTCTGAATTTCATTTACAATCTAGGAAAGTAGATGTTAGTATATTCCCATAGTTGCTAGACCCACCCTAGGGCTATAGGGATCACCTATGTCCGCAGAGGGATTTACCTAGACAAAAAATTGGCGACTCTGCTGGGGAGTTTCCTTTAAGTTTGTCACTCTTTGAGGTCTTAGTCATTCGACAGATTTAGTCGAAAAACCATTTCCCTTTTTGTTCCTATGTTTTTCATCAATTAATATCTTTTATTTTTTGCTTGAAGTGGTGAGTCTGATCTTGGTTGGGAGAAATTATTCATTTTTTCTTGTTCAGGCATTGGCGCTTTTATTTTCTGACAGTAGCACCGATTGGCGCTAGTTGTCAGTTAGAAACCCGTGCCATTTGGCCATTGGCTCCAGTTTTCCATGAGAAAGTCGGGCCAGTTGGCGCTAGCTTCACCCACAAAAGTCATGCCAATTTCAGGGTGTGTGAAAATTTGAGGTTTTTCCCTAATTCCTCCACCAGTGTGTCTTTCCCTTCCTATATTTTTCTCTGTATGATTTATATGTTATCCCCTTCACTCAAGTGGGTTTGATTGGCTTGTTGGTTTTGTTTTTGGTTGTTTTTCCTATTTGGACGTGCATCCTTACATCCTAGTTTTTTCTAGGACTGTGCATCAATTGCATGGTTGCATGCTTCGCAGGACATCACCTTGCTGATTGAGTCAGTCTCCTTTCTTGGAGAGCCATCTCTAGTTGATTGCCTTTTTCTTTTAGATTGATTGAGTGTTTAAGTCTCAAGTGTCTTTCGAGTTCATTTGGTTCTCTTGTTCACTTGTGAGCATAGATTACATTGCTCATTGTTCAGCTGAAAAGTCTTCTTTCTATGATTTCTTGATGTAAAAGGGAATGAATGCCTTGTTTTGATCTCATGCTTTGAAAGTCCTCTTTGTGCTTGACCTCATATGTCTTGCAGCCTTTTGAGGAATTTTGTTACAAAGTGTTTAAAACAACGATTGCATTCTTAGTGTTGGTTTGCATCCTTTTTGCATTCATCCTTCCATTAAAGAAATTTGTGATCATTTAGTTTTTGTCTCGTAGTTTGCTTTTCATTAAAAATGAATTAGATCACATTGCATTGAAAAGTATTTTTTGAGATTTATCATTGAACTTATATTACATTGTTTAATGATTGAAAGCTAGAAACTGCATTGATTGCATTCTCTTTCATTAAAAGCATGCATTAAATAGATTCTCGTTTCATCGAAAAATGCATTGAGTGCATTCTTATTCTTTCAAACGAAAAAGGAAATTGTGCATAGATTATAATTGCATAGTTTTCAAAAAATATAATTTTGCATAGATTACATTGCATAATTCGCATCGTTAAATGTTTTAGATTACTTTTGGATAGTGAAATTTATCTAGTTAGGAAAAAGTTCTGTTTTCAGCATTACTATTTGCTGCATCATTGTTTGAGACTCTTCCCTTAACTAGATAGCATTCATCAAATTGAAATATTTCTTTCCTCATATAGATGCATATAGAAAGTTGTCAAATGACATGTGGTAGGGCCTTAAAGCTTTAAAATCAAGATCAACTTTAAAATTTATTGAATTAACCTAAGGAAACATTGGAACTTAACGCAAACATTTTAGTGGTCTATGCTAGAGACATGTTCCAATGTCTTAAAACCTAGTAGTTGTCGTTCACCTCCTGGCTTTAGAAAGTGGTAGTACGGACTTGTGCTCCCTGTACAGTCGAGTATATAAAGAGAGACCCTTATAGGTTGCATTCTTTTATCTGTAGGAAGACAAGTCTGCCACCCTGTAAGCGTAATACACCGAACACATCATTCGGGGAGACTACCTGCATGTACGTTAAGTCCTTGGTCATTTCTCTTTAATTTGATCACCAAGGTGTATATGGCAGTTCACGGAAACTTGGTATACTCTCTTGCTTAGATTATCTAAGTAGTATTTTTGGTATTTTCGTGACTCTCTAACAGTGAAAATATCATCAAGCGCTTGTCCTTTCACACTCGTTTCAACCTAAAATTGATAGGGTCACCTTTTGCCTGTTTCTCGACTCTTAAAATATGAAACGGTAGAGTTTTGTTTCAATGTCATAAAAAATTAACTGCCCACGAAATATTCCTAGTTAAAGTTAACTTCCTTAGTATTGTTTTAGGGTTGTTACCATGGCAACATTTTCGGAGTTTACCAACCAACGAATCTCCTTCGAAGGAAATCTTGGTCCTTTTTTTTCTTTTGGAAATGTTGGTGCTCCTTATATGGAAACATTATCCCTTCCTGGGTTAACTGTTGGTTTTCCTATCTGGTTGTTCTCGACCTCTATGGTCTCGATTATTCCACCCTCTATACAACAATCTCCTCCACCTGAACAACATCATGTTGCTTCTGCGATGGACCTCTCCCCCTCTTCGCCTATTTCTTCGTCCTCCTCTTCTACTTCGCCTGGTGAAAATTTGGATTCCAGTACACAGGTGGCTAAGAAGAAGAAGAAGAAGACAAAGAAGAAGAAGTCAAATAAGCGAGAGGCTAATGCTGCAGTTATTGCTCCTAAGATACCTTCCATCAATAAACCATCCAACCTTCCATGAAAAGTCAAATTCCCTTAGATGTTGTGCAAAGGTGACCATTTTCTTCAAGATTGTCCTAGCATTCCCAAGGTACTTGAAGTATGGTTTGACGACTATCCGTCGTTGTCTTTGGCTTCTGGAAGTCATGTTGCTGACACATCTTCAACTAGTGTTGATAATACCGATAAGAAACAGGGTAAGATTACCAATCCCCATAGGTTGTGTGAAGGGCATCATTCCATTCACCTTTGTCTATACATGGATGAAGCCAAGAGAGTGTTGGAAAACCCTACTGTTTCTGCACCCTGCCTTCCAGCTACTTACCAGAAGATTTCTTCGATTCCTCCACTAGTTGATTCAATAATCAGTCAAGATTCATCTTTGGTCGATCCCGCTCCCCCAGAAATTCAAATTCAGGAATCTGTTCCCGACCAACCATTGGACGTGGAATCGGTCGACTTGATCCTGCCTATGGTTCATCAGGTCTTTTTTGTCAAGAGTGGATCTCATCCCCCTCGTGTTCCTATTATTTCTTCAGATTCCTCAGACTTGGAGAAAGATCATCCCGTCCCTATGATTCAAGAATTTTGTTAGGTAAACATGAATCGGGGTAGAGTCAATGTTGACTAGGGTAAATAGTAGTGGTTTTGGGGCACATGGTTTTGTGCACCCATGGTTTTGGCCCATGGTATTGCATGTAATAGAGCCTATAAAAGGCTGGGAAGACTTCATTGCAATGCAAGGCATGGAGCTGAGCAGTGAAGGCTCACTTGGCCGGATTGGCCAGGGTTTTGGCCAATGTTTAATGAAACTTCATTGGTTGGGTTTTTCCCCAGATTTGGGGTTTTCTAGGTTAAACATTGTGTTTATGTTTATGTGATATTTTGCTGGATCTTTCATGGTTATGGTTATTATTCATCTTAGTAAAATTATTTATTATTTATGTCGTAATATCTTAACAAATGGTATCAGAGCCATATTTGGCTTCAGAGGGACGCTTTTGTTGCCAAGGGTTTTATTGGGCTATGAAAGGAGACATGATTTGTTATGGAGATATGCAGATCTAGATTCTTCTCACTGAAGGTGAGTTCAAAGCATACATTGAAAGTGTTTCCCAAGGTGAATGTTGGAAGCATCGGATTGGTGGAGAAAACAAGCAACGAAGTTGAGAAGAGATTCTCGTAACATTCAGATCTGTGCCAAAGAAATCGATCGCTGAAATCAGGCATATGTTGGTCAGCCAGGAAATCACATGGAAAAGGGGGGCACGGGCATGACCACATTAGAATGAGAGGCGCAACCCGTCGAGGATGAGTTCCGCTGCAGGCGGAACGACAGGAAGCAATGGTGCTACCCTGAACGTGCAATGCCCGAGCATTGCCTATGCCAGAAGCACCATCTACAGCAGTTGTTGCGGGCGCAGCAGCCATCAGATTCCAGGAAAGAAGAGAGGGCGGAAACCGAAGATATGCCAGCTGGAGGACGAGGAACAAGAATGAGGATACTGATCAAGGGCTCGTTAAAAGGAAGAAGAGAGCCAAGAGGAATGATGATGACATTGTGTAGGATTCGACCGCAGAGCCTTCACGTAATGGGCGCCCAGGTTCGGCGAAGTCTCCTTTGCAGTTCTCAAAGGTGTTCGATAAGGAAGAAGCTAATGTGGATTCTGGTGAATAGGTCGAGTTTAGTTTGTCGGAATTCGGTGCTCGGACTAAGAGAAAATACGTCAAGAAATCTAAAAATAAGGTTGTTCTGTCAAAGGAAGAGGATCCTGATTATAAACCTGTTGGAAGAGGAGCCCTTGTTGAATGCAGTCACAGTCACGTTCTCTCCGCGTTGAATCTGATAAACACTCTCGCTGGGGACTGTGGCATTGGAGTAGCACGAGTTAAGGGCTGACGAGATCGGCTATTCCTGTGAGTCGAAGAGTGTTGTAAAATTAGGTGATGTCAACATTTGACTATGTATTTATTTTTTAAAGAAGTTTCATTGCCTGCGTACATGTCTATATTGATGCTGTAATCTATTCTTTTTGAGAACCACGTAGAGAAATACGGCAGGACAATTTGTAACAGTCTTGGACAAAATTGAAGGCCTGCTTTCAATGAATGAAGTTATATTCAGCTACCATGATTTCCAAGGATGGTGGCATTCTATAAGAGTAGGTCGCAAAGAAGCTAGACCGGTAGGAGCTCGTGGCCATGGAACTAATCATGAGGTAGGTGGTTCATCGGCAAGGGAAAACAAAAAAGAGAAAAAGTCTGAAGAAGTGAATTTATCTGAGCATTCATTGCCGTGAAAGATAGCAGCAGGAGTGCTTGGATCGGCTTGCTATGGCTCTAGGAGGGGAAGCTATTATTCCCGTTGCAGTGGAGTTACTTCCAGGGTATTTGTCAGATCCTGATTGGTGAAAGCGCCATGCTGGTTTGATTACTCTTGCTTAGATTGCAGAAGGGTGTGCAAAGGTACGGTGATATCACATCTCCATGTGTTCTATGTCAGGACAGATATGCGATAGGAATATGAGTAGTGGAGTGTGGTGTATCAACATGGAAAATGGGCTAACGGTATATCCATGAAAGATGAAAGCATAAGGAGAGAATATGTGCTATAATAGCAAGCCATTAGCTGCGAGAGAAAAGTGTTTGACAGAATGTGTCAATCAAATGTTTTGAATGAGAGAGGATACAAGCACGTGGATAAATTAATGAACCATGTATCTGAAGAGAATTCCTAGAAGACTGGCGGTTACAGAGGCTAGTGACCCATGTAATCCGGTAGATGGATTCTTTTTATATGGACATTGATGTATAACTATGATGTCCTCTTTGGAGAGGACATCATGAATGAATGTAAAATAATGGTTACACGAAGGAAAGCAACAATGAAACAAATATATATATATATATATGTGTGTGTGTGTGTGTGTGTGTGTGTTATATTATAATGGAGTTAATTTTTACATGTAAATGGGCATACTGCTATAAGACCTAGTATGGCATGTGTACCCCTGGGGAATCACTGGTAAAGTCTGGGTTAGACCTAGGTGATAGGGGGGATGTCAAGTTTACAATTACCCTGGTTAAAAATTTGAGGGGGGAAGAGCTAGAGTGAGCGGGGTTGTCTCATTTAGCAGGTTTGGCTGGATTTAGTCAATAATCCCCAAGTCAAATTTAAGGGGGGAATTGTTAGGTAAACATGACTCGGAGTAGAGTCAATGTTGACTAGGGTAAATAGTAGTGGTTTTAGGGCACATGGTTTGTGCACCCATGGTTTTGGCCCATGGTATTGCATGTAATAGAGCCTATAAAAGGATGGGAAGACTTCATTGCAATGCAAGGCCTGGAGCTGAGCAGTGAAGGCTCACTTGGCTGGATTGGCCAAGATTTTGGCCAATGTTTAATGAAATTTCATTGGTTGGGTTTTTCCCCAGATTTGGGGTTTTCCCGGTTAAACATTGTGTTTATGTTTATGTGATTTTTTGCTGGCTCTTTCATGGTTATGGTTATTATTCATATCAGTAAAATTATTTATTATTTATGTCGTAATACCTTAACAA